>CM048840.1:94191376-94388876 GCA_026545765.1 Plantago major
ACAATAATTGAACTTGGAAAGAAAGGAGTCAAAAGTCTTTTGGCTGTCCCGATCAGGTGAGTCTCTATGGTTACACAAGTTTAGTCACCCTCTTTCTGTTTTATACAATTACTTTTGGTGTATTGTGGGACCTGTGGGGTAAAAGACGCAGGATTCATAAATTTCTCCTGTTAATTCGTTCTGTTTAGAAGTTCAAATTGTGATGATACTCATTATATGTTTTACATTGCAATTTGATGATGCAGTTTTGTTAGTGAACATATTGAAACATTGGAGGAGATAGACGTGGAGTACAAGGAGTTAGCTCTAGAATCTGGGATTGAGAAATGGGGCCGCGTCCCTGCTCTTGGTTGTGAACCTACTTTCATTTCTGATTTGGCTGATGCAGTAATTGAAAGTCTTCCATATGTTGGAGCTATGGCAGTTTCAAATCTTGAGGCTCGACAGGTCAGCTTAGATTATTTTCACACTGAAAGTTTCATTGCTTAAAGTGTGAAATAGTAAATTACACTTGAAAAGGAAGTGCGTAGTGTTACTTGTTACCAGACTCGTTTTTTTGTTTCATTGATCAATTATAGAGAGCTTTCTTGTAATTTTCTTCGCCCTGCATGCTGGTGGCATGTTAAAGGGAACATGCACATGCACCATGTAAGATGTGCATATTGCATAAGTATTTGATAAAGTTGGATTTCAGAATGTTTACTCCAGCGTCCGTAAGGTAATTGGTGTGCCTTCGAGTTCATGGGATTTTATCATTGAGTTTCAGGTGTACACATGTATTTTAAATACACGCGCACATACACATCACATGCACTACTTTCTACTTTCATAGAGCATTGTTATTTGTCAAGGTTACTTGAGTGAGTTTGTTCTGTGTTTCATGTAAAAAACTGCTCTCTTTTCCTTCAATTTTTCCTATTTGTATGACTATTCAAATTTTAATTAAAGTATATTTTGCTTTTTGCTGCAGTCATTAGTTCCGCTAGGTAGTGTAGAAGAGCTACTTGCAGCATACGATTCCCAGCGTAGGGAGCTACCTCCCCCTGTGGTAGTCTGGGAATGGGGTTGGACCAAAAGTGCCGAAACATGGAATGGAAGAGCAGCTATGTTAGCAGTGTTTGTGTTACTGGTACTAGAAGTGACAACTGGAGAAGGTTTTCTGCACCAGTGGGGTGTCTTACCGTTATTTCGTTGACAATATCCCACTAGCTACATTTTGCGAATGCAATATCACATACACATATACGGTTCTGGTTCAACAGCCATTGGGAACTAGAGTAAAATAGACGATAAGAAAACAGCTATATGTCTGTATGAGTCGGATATGGCAACCAAACTGCCAGGAATTCTGAGCTTATTCAAGAGCTCAGATGCAATTGCAGCTTTTAACAAATGGTTCTAATTCAACGGTATTGGGAGAAGAGGATTTGGGGACTATTGAAGCAGGGAAAGGAACGGATAGGCGAAATTGTGTATAGAATATACTCATTGCTTGTTTGGCTTCTGCTCACTAGCTAAAGGCCTTTCTTGGTTCCTTGTTTTGCTTTTCTTCCTTAAATCCTTTGTAAAGTTTTGGGACCAAATGAACCTGATATATGACATTGTAATTGTATCTTTCTGTATTCCTTGTTCTTGAATTTTTCCATCTGCATTTGTATTTGCTATGCACAGCTAATACAGATTTGAGTTCCAACTCCCTGCGTTTTCTTCTTAACAAAGGTTTCACATTCTATATTATACTGCATCTCCTTCTATTTCTATCCGTTGCACCGAGTTGGAGCTTATATAAAGCAACAAATTCTATTATAGTCTATAAGATTGAAAGAACAAAACACCTGTACCAAAACTCTGATTCTGATCTAGTTTCTTCAGTATCAGCATGATCACCTGTTACACGTTCACCAGAATCAGTGTTATCTAACTTGTCATTCCACCTGGAAAGTATCAACTAAATGTTAAATTATGGAATTGTTCAAAAGACAAGAGATCAACTTTCTCCTACTGTCCTACATATGCTGAGTATACAAAATCCAATCTCGCAACTCTTACTGACGTCTTCTTTGTTGAATCCAGTATATAAACAAACCTTAAATTAAACTCGAGCTAGAGTTTGAGTGACCAGTAACAAACTCAATCTCGAACTCGATAAAAATTTAATTAAAAACATCAAATATAAATATAAAAATCATAAATGAACTAAAATGACGAGCATCAACGAGCCTTATCGGGCTAAGTTAGACTCATATCGTTATCTGAACGAGCATAAAATGCAGTTCAAGTTCGACTCGATTACCATTTGTTGGGAAATTTATGTAGATACTTCTCGGTAATTAGAAAATCACATATAAACCTCGGTCCGCTACATTTTCAGTTTTTCACTCCCTCAATCAATCAACTCTAAAAAGTCCAGAAAACACAGTCCATCCTGAAGCCCAAACCTAGTGGGCCTAAAAACATATGTATAAGACTCCGTTTCAGTACTCCAACAATGAACAGCAGCAGCAGCTCAGTGCAAAAAACCCTAATCACAGTCGACTGAAGAAAATCCCAATCACAGAAATGGCAGCCGCAGCTCGACCGCTAGTGTCGATCCAAAACCTGGACAACGACATGGCCACCGACTCCTCCTCCCTCCCTCTCCCGGACGTCATGAAGTCCGCCATCCGCCCAGACGTGGTCACCTTCGTCCACGGCCAGATGTCCAAAAACTCCCGCCAGCCCTACGCCGTCTCCAAAAAGGCCGGCCACCAGACCTCCGCCGAGTCCTGGGGTACCGGTCGTGCCGTGTCTCGTATCCCCCGTGTTCCCGGTGGCGGTACTCACCGTGCCGGCCAGGGAGCGTTCGGAAACATGTGTCGTGGCGGACGGATGTTCGCTCCGACTAAGATCTGGAGGAGGTGGCACAGACGCATCAATGTCACTCAGAAGAGGCACGCTGTCGTCTCGGCGATTGCGGCTTCTGCTGTGCCTTCGCTTGTGCTTGCTAGAGGGCATAAGATCGAGGAGGTTCCGGAGCTGCCGTTGGTTGTTTCGGACTCGGCTGAGGGTGTGGAGAAGACGAATGCGGCGTTGAAGGTGTTGAAGCAGATCGGGGCGTATCCGGATGCCAAGAAGGCGAAGGATAGTCACGCGATTAGGGCTGGAAAGGGGAAGATGAGGAATAGGAGGTACATTTCGAGGAAGGGGCCTCTTGTTGTGTATGGTACGGAAGGAGCGAAGCTCGTGAAGGCTTTTAGGAATATTCCTGGTGTGGAGATTACTCATGTTTCGAGGCTTAACCTTTTGAAGCTTGCTCCTGGAGGTCACCTTGGAAGGTAGTGCTCTTGCAATTAATTTTCAAGTGTTTAAGCATAGCTTGAATAAATTAAGTTTGATCAAGTGTTTATCATCAACTAAGTCTGATTAAGTGTTTATAATCTTATAGTTGAAGTTAGTTTTTAAAAGCTCTGTTAGTAAATTGCTGTGTGATATTGTTGCTGTTTCTCGTTATCTGATTGTGTTTTTGTCCCATTTTTTGTAGTTATCTAAATTTTACTCTGTACAAGCACATGATGCTCATGATATAATTCTTATTCCAGGTTACTTCGTAGTCTGCTGAACCTAATGTGTGTTGGTTGGTTTGAGATATATTGTTTTAATAGTTTAGTGCTAGTTTCCGTAGTACTTGATTTAGTTTGGAATTTGCCTGTTGGTGTCATTTGTGGAAGTTTATATTTATATAATTTTGTTACCTGAGGTTTAGGTTCAGTTTATATGGTGCGGACTTAGAGTAAACAAATTCTCTGTTTCTAGAAAAATCTTAATTGTTGATTCAAGTGCCTATTTTAATTTAACGGTAGTTATATATATCTGGGTAGTAGATTACTATTATTCATCATGAATTGATTGCCTTTTCCAATTGTAGAGTTCACTAGAGGGTTTGTTTATTCATGCATATAATCTGTTTTACGAACTAATTAAGTGTTGTTGTGCTAAGTAATAAATGTTAAATAATTACTTTTCAACTTTAATGAACATGATGTCCTTAACTAAGTTTGTTGCTGTGCTAGTTATGCTATTACTACCTTTTAAGTGTGGTCATTTTAAACTTCCAATAGGTTTGTTATCTGGACCAAGTCTGCTTTTGAGAAGCTTGATGAGATCTACGGGTCATTTGATAAGCCTTCTGAGAAGAAGAAAGGGTATGTCTTGCCCAGAGCCAAGATGGTGAATGCTGATCTGGCTAGAATTATCAATTCCGATGAGGTACAGTCAGTTGTCAAGCCAATCAAGAAAGAGATTAAGAGGGCTCCTCTCAAGAAGAACCCACTCAAAAATCTCAATGTTATGTTGAAGCTCAACCCATATGCCACCTCTGCCAAGAGGATGGCTTTATTGGCTGAGGCACAACGGACCAAGGAAAAGAAAGAGAAGCTGGATAAGAAGAGATCTAAGATCTCCAAGGTATACAGTCCTGATCTCTTGCCCTGGTTTTTATTTAAAAAAAGATGTTTGCTATATCTTTTTGATATTTGCCAAGGTTATTCTTTTTGAGGTTTGCAGCATTTGTAGATTTTACACATTTCATATATTTTGGTGTGTTGTATCATATTGAACTTTTTCTCAGTAACACTATATCAGTTTGGAAGATTTTTAATGGTTAAACTGTGTTAAATTGGTTTTGGCCTTGCCCTATCCTCTGTTTATCTGTCATTTGTCTGTACTACAACTATTTCTTGATGGATAATACTTTATTCTTAGGAGCCGTTCTCCAACCCTTAATATGACATTTTGTGGGAATTAGGCCAACTAATATGTAATAATCCTTTGTTCACTACTAATTACATGTTATAGGGCCATCAACATTGATTACTGACGACCCGATATTAAAGGCATAGTCTAATCTCTTCCAAATTGGGTAGATATGAATCTTGAAAGCCAGATTGCAAGATTTTTCCTTTTTATGCAAAAACTTCTCGATCTATGGAATTGAAAGATTTTCTATTTTTACTAATCTTACCTACTTTCTACAGAACACCCAAACTTGTTATTATCTTCCAAGTTCTAAATTTAATCCTCCATATAATTAATCTACCTCAATGCCATCAACCTTACTGAACGTCTCCTTAGGTTGGTTTGTTTGGTCTGTACTACAACTATTTTTGATGGATAATACTATATTCTTAGGTTGGTTTGTTGTTTTCTTGACTTGGTTGTGTCTCTGCTGCTATATTCCTAGCAAAGCCTGCATTTAAATCAAAACAGTCATTTGTAAGGCTAACTAGCTGCAGACTTTCATTACAATGCTTGAGCTGTGCTCTTGCCAGCTTGTTGCTTAACATGTAATCAACTTTTTTTTAGGTTGGCATAATTTACATGAAGAATTACTGAATGGATTTCATAATATGCAAATCCAAATTTAAGTTTAATTATCTTGTCAACTCTTTCCCTTCAATATGTTTCTTTTAGTGCTAACTGTTCTTTTTCCCTATTGCTGTGCAGGAGGAGGCAGCGGCCAGCAAATCTGCTAGCAAGGCCTGGTACAAGACTATGATCAGTGACTCTGACTACACAGAGTTTGAGAACTTCTCAAAATGGCTGGGTGTTACAGAGTAGTTGAATCTCGTAGGTTGATATCATGTGGAACCTGTTTTTTTTTACATCGTGTCCTCTATTTTCTGTTTCAAGTTTTGTAGGCATGTATGAGATTTTATGGCAGGGGAATTTCTGTGACTGTTTAGAGTCGACTTTTATTTCCCCTGTATATATTTGGTACCCAGTTTCTTCTGATCCCGAGAGATTCTTGTTTTGGATATACTGTGTTAAATTAATAGTTTCCGATACATTTGGTTTGCAATCGTTTAGAACATTCTCTTTGGCGTGCCTTGTTGATTTATGTCTTAATCAATTGCAGTTACGTGATATGTAGTAGTTGTAAACTGGCAAGAATTCTGGGCTGATTCAAGTGCTGAGATGGAAATGTGGCTTTTAACAAATGGTTCTAATCCAGCGGTTTTAAAAGGAATGGGTAGGCGAAATTGTGCATGAATATAACTCTTTGCTTGTTTTGCTTTTTGCTAGCAGAGGGCCTTTCTTGCTTGTTTTGCTATATTACCTCGTAAAGTTGTGGCACCAAATGAACATTGCAGATCTTTCTTTCTGCATTTGTATTTGCTAAGCACAGCTGGGTTTATAGTACAGATTGAATCTTTTAACTCTCCGCATTTTCTTCTGACTGAGTTTCTCATTCTAATACAGTATTGCATTTCTTTTCCTTCTATTCGTTGCACTGAGTTGGAGCGAACGCAACTTGAAGTGGCTTCGCATTCAACAAATATTGCAAGAAACTAAAACAAGAACCCCCAACTTATAAAGTAACACAACTAACATCTTACATCTGAAATTCTTATCTAGTTTCTTTAATATGAGCAGAAACAGTGTTATCTAATGTGTTCATTACGGATGTGATATACTCCATCCGCTTCACTAAAAGTGTTACAATTTTATGTTTTGGGCGTTTCACTAAAATTGTTACATTTACTTTTATGGAAATTAGTTTTATAATAAAAATTATTTCTAACCACATATTTTCGGGCCCACATGTACTTTTCCACTTAATGTCTCATACTCCTTCACCACATATTTTTGGGACCACATACTTTTATACATTTTCCTTAAAAATTGTGTCAAACACAATTGTTTCAATTTTAGTGAAACTGAGGGAGTATATCTTAATGTTTACAAGGAGGTCATATTATCTTCCGACTCCAAAAACAGACCTGTAATAGCTACAAGTCATGGAAATGATTTATATAATAATTCAGGACACATTCTCTGATTAGTCTCTCTATATATTTATGTAACTACAGATTTATCTGTGATTAATTACAAGTTAATCAAGGATGGAATGTAGTATATTATAAGCTCCTTGAGTTGGTTAATAAACAAACTCTCAGTCTTCATTGTCAATCACTCAACATATCTGACAGGAACAGAAGCATGAAAAGCCTACAAAAATTGGGAACTACTTTATTTATTATTTATTTATTTCTCACCGGTGTCCGTTAAACGTGCGATTGATCGGGCTGAGTTTCTATCTGGATCAATCATGAACTTGTTAAGAAACCTAGCTATGTGCAGCCATGAGCTCTTTGCATATTGTATATTTTGTGTCAGTCCACATGTGTGACCAGACACATGCGTATGCACCTCATGAAATCCAGTTCCATTTTTGCCTCGTTACAGTGAACTTTCCATTGGCATCCAGTTCCTTCACACTTGGCATAAATCCTGTTCTTGTCATTCTTCCGATGATCCATTTTCGCAGCAGACATTTTATAGACAATTGCGACGTAGAATAGAATTTACAAAGTGAACATTGTCATGTCTTGAGGCCATAGGCGATCACATATACTTTGTTGATGCCTTTCTCTTCAACATATTAATTACAAATATGAACAGGGTGAAACCGTGGAAATAATTAAGTTGGGACTTTTATCAGAACCACTGTAAATACCTTCTGTGTTCACAACTTCTATAAACACTAGCTACATCAAAGTTATAAATTTTCCATTGCATCCTATTTGCTGTCCATTTTAGATATTATCATTTCGTTCTACAAATATGACGATGATCCTCATCAAGCAGCCTGGGCTAGGTAACAAGTTTTAGTTTTCTATTCATTTTGTGGAATCGGTCACACAACCTGATTATGTTAATGTTGGCAGGTTTGAAAGTGGAAAACAAGAAGTTCACATCCGACGAGCACAAATTCGTAATGGCTGCAGTCTCAAACGCCTAAAATGATACCATACCCAGATTTTGAGTCCCCTTAAATCAATGCATCCGGGAACTGATTTTGGGCCCTACAAGGCTGAAAGCAAGAGCAGCAACCGTTATAGGAAAATTACACCATTCACCAGACATCTTGTTAAGAAACTTAGGGAATAATACATAAAATTGGACAAAAGGAGATGACCAATTGAGCTTGATGATGTGAACTGCTGAACCAAGTGTGGGCGGTAGTGATCCTGTTTTTGACAAAAAGCAGGTTTTGCTTTAATCTGCGAAGCAATCAAGAAAGATTGATGAGCTTGCTTCTTCTCAGTCGTTGGTGTCATTTTCCTGCTTGGCATCGTTAACTACAGAAATATCAGGGACAGCCCTGGTGTCAACAAGCCTGATTACTGAACAAAGAAAGGTGTGAATTAGAGAAGACAGTCACGACGACTACATGTACTTAATTGGTGGTGAAGGAGAATGGAACATCTGTCCCTGCAGTTACCACTCCTTTCATCAATTTGAACTGAGGTGGATCTTATAAGTTATAAGGAGTCAGGTAAACGCAACTTCAAGTGGCTTCACATTACTACCTCTATAGCCTGAGTAAAGTCCACGTAGATGTTGATGAAGTGAACCATTACAGCTATGTCTGATTGATATATGTATTTACTGCATCAATTTATCATCTCAGAATATCAAAATGCTGTAATTTCTTATCTGCAGTGAAATTCTTTATACATGCCGTCATTGTTAACAGAATCTTGAGATTATGTAGAAACATGTGCTTTTTTTCGCAGCAGGTACCCTGACAGAATTTACGTACAAAACAGGTTTTAAGCATCCCAAAGCAAAAGTGTTGGTCTAGACTGTAAATTAATACATGTTCCCAGGTTCAGTCATACCAATCTTTAGTTTGGACCTACTTCTTCTTCTTTGCAGATTTCTTGGAGGATCGAGATTGTCTAGAAGCAAGTGAAGCATCAAACTTGTAATTCCCATATCCCCTCCTGAAATATTCCATGAGCTCTTCTGATTTTGGCCCTTCTTCCACCACTCGCGTTTCTATTACTTTGTCCAAACGCGAGACCATTTTGAAAGACATTTTGGTTCCGACAACCACATTGTTCTCTACCAGGAATTTGTGCCATCCAGAACATAGACCTACTTGGTTCCCCTTGCCTACAACACGTACGTTCCACCTCTTTCCTTTGACATTCTGCAGGATCACTTCCATACGTTTCTCTATCATGTTGGCTTGGGTGAATTTCCCAGGAAGAATCTGAGTATAGAAGAGTTTTCATAGAAAATAAATTCGGCAATCACAAATCAGAAGTAGAAAAAAAGCACGAATAGCAAATGTATACTCACAATTGTGTATGCATTGTGACTCTTTATCTCCAGAGTAGTATACGTACTCGTGTCAATGCCTGATCGGCCTTCCACAGCACGATCACCTGTGGATCATTCAGCAGAATCAGTACTGTTATCTCACCTGTCATTCTGCTGGGAAAGCACGTAAACTGTTTATCAACAACTCACCTAAAATTCATCTACGACTTTACATGTACGAAGATAATCAAAGATAACATATCAATTACTATCCCTCTCATTACTGATATTATCCCTCAATGTTCATAGCTAGGGAAGTCAGATTATCTTTCAAATCCAAAACTGTCAAACTGAACTGTTATGGCAACAACTAACCTCAAAAAGAAATGATGTTATGATAAAATAAGATAGAACCCCTTAAATTATCTCTGATCAATCACTGTATATGTAATGTAATCAAAGCATCTACAAACTACGATTAAAACCGCTTAAATTAATCAGGATCCAATGTATTATCAAGTTTCGTGAATTGGTTAATGAACAAGCCCCAGTGTTGAATATCAATCACTCAACATAGCTAAGCACATAAACTACAGAAATTAGAAACTGAGAATAACGATACTGATCTAAACTCTATCCGACTTCACATCATAAACAGAAACAATATAAGAAACTACAAAGGAACAAGTTTTATGACTGAAAAGCTAGCAGAACCACTTACAACCGAAGCTCTCTGATTCTGATCCAATTTCTATATCAGGATTCTGCAAGTAGTCTATTTCCACAGCAGTCATGCCAAAAATCCAAACTTCGAACTCAAACGATACAGTATCATACTGAAACACCAACGTCTGACCAAAAGAAATGGAATAGCGATCCTTAAATTCTTTCCATCCCTTCCCCAGCCAAATCTCACCATCTTTATTGCGAGTCAATTCAACTCTCCGCGACTTGCCACGTGGAACCTTAAAGGAAACGACACCAGGTATGCCTGCACCGTATTTTCCAGTAAAATTCACTGGGATTCTCTGCAAGAAACATGAACATGAATAGGTGACACTAGCTGCGGAAACAACGAAGAATACTATGAGAGATCGAGACTTACTAAGGTGTCGAGTTTGAAGTCCACTAAAATTTTATGAAACCTCGGTGGTATAAATGGAACGCTATCTTTTCCAGCAACTTTATAGTCGATCTCAGAACCCATCATGTCGAATATGACAACATCAAACCGGGAAGCTCCATTGTATTGGAACACCAAGAAATGCCCCACTGCGATCGAGTAATAATCTCTGAAATCTACCCATCCTTTCTTCATCAACAACTCATCATCATCGACAGACACATTGTTGTACACCAGCTCCACATCCCATAGGAGAGTACCACCTGCAGCCTTTAAATAAGCATCGACTGGCAGATCCTGGCCGTATCTACTTCTGAACTCTTTCGGGATTCTCTGCAATGGAGTGAAACATCATGAACCAGAGATAAACAGGAAACTTTTCAACCAAAAAACAGAACAAAAATTACATTTCTTGAAAAAATATTGAACTTACTAAGAAGTCGTCTTTAGCATTGATAAAAATCCTGCAGAACTTAGGAGTGTTGGCCATGTGTTTTCTAATTGAATCTGCTCTAGTAGTTTTTTAAGCTTATAAACAAACCACCAGTAACTTTGAAACCTAAAATGACTCAATTTGAACTGTATTGAAGAGGTCTTTAATACTTTGGCGTACATGAACTAAAGAACAGGTAGTTGCAAAGAAATGAAGGGCATTGAATTGAATCTAACAAAGTAAAAGATCACAAGGCTGATTCTCTGCATGAATTTAAGTATGGATGAAGCTTAAAATGACAAAAGGGTAAAGGAGTTTGCTTTTAACTTTGAAGGACAGACATACTATATTGGTATAAGCACTGCATTAATTCAATAACTGGATTTGCTTATGAGTCTTATACTGTCAGCAGGTCTTGTTTTGCAATTAAGTTACTGGAACATGGTAGTTCTGTACAAATAAAAAAAAAAAAAAAAAACTAAACTATTTATAAAGAATGTAGAACCAAATGGATGAGCTTTTGATGATCCATAGCTCAGCTGCATTGTTTTTTCATCATTCTTTTCTGCAGTGAAATACGTTTTGTACATGAAGAAATTATAACGAGACGATCATAATTCATAATGTACCTAAATTGTAAGTGTTTGACAGATCCAGATCCATCAGGAAAGGCTATGAGTTTTATGATCACTCCAGGGTTATGTTGTTTGTCCCAAGCACGATAAAACAATATAAATTTTCGAACCAAGAATGCATCGGATCAAGTTGTTTGAAAAAACATCTTGGTACGAGTTGTTCAATTTATACTAGTGATTGAAAAAGAGATTACAAAATCGAAAATGAGATTGCAAAATAATGAAACCGATGTTCTTCTCAGAATGATTCTATAAGTGACTGCTAAGCTAAACTTCAATTTAAAGACTGTATTAACTAACTAAATGTAATTAGGTTTAACTATTTAGGATGTACAATACAATTGCAGATTGTACAACTCATATAAACAGAAACTTATTTAATCCTTTCTCCGTAGTCCTTGAATTCCTCCTGTCTTGCAATTCTGTCCTTGAATCAATGTCGAAAACATAGATTTTTTTTATTAATAACATCGATTATTTTGTTGACAATATAAGTCCGTCTCTAAATAAATTATATAGATATCGTTTCTCAATAGACTTAGGCTATGTTCTCTTCGTCTGAACAGAACAGAACCGATCTGAACTGAAATTAATGAGTTTTTAGATGAAAAGAACATAGACTTTGTATTTTCCTGAATTCATAATTCTATCTAGTAAAAAAGTCATATTGAGAAAACGGTTATAACACAAATCACACTCAAATGTGTATATATGAAGCCTGTTAGTTTCGATTAAATTGAGGTATAATGAAACTGCTCTAGCAATTTTGCTTATAAATAGACCATCAAAAGCTTTTTATTCAAGACTCACGTGAGTGGTTAGTCTCATCATCTGCTATGGCATTGATTAAATTGATTGAACCCAACGATGTACACGAATACACGATCATGTACTGTCATTTAAGATGTAGCTCAAAATTGGATTGTTGATAAAGCGGTAGTCACACTTATCCAAGTTTTGGCTAATAGCAGTAGCTAGCAATTTGAATTCATATTTTATCAGAGATCTAATCGAAATAAAATCTGGTGTCAGAATTCTTAAGGATCGGAACCAATACAATATCTAAGTGTATACGTGCAAATACAAAAAATAACTCTGGAAATATTTTTGAACTTTTGTTTATCGAAAGAAAATCAGAAACTAGAGCGTAAAAATAATGGTTTTCAAAGAAATTTGTGGAAACGTGGGAAAAATGCGGTACATGTATGAATTGCAAAGTATCAGTCCATGGTTGGAGACGGCGTGTGTGAGTGTGGGACTGTGGGCGAATGATTAGGTTAGGGCAAACAAAGGGGGAAAAGACCTAAATACCTAATATATTAGAATATAATTAAAAAATAAAACGGATAACGGATATCCGACGGATTTATTCGTTTTATCCATTTTTCACGGATAGAGAAAAATCGTATCCGTTAGCTAACGGATCGGATCGATCCGATCCGTAAATACGGATAAACGGACCGAATCCACGGATACGGATCATATGGGCAGCCCTAGTACAAACTCTCTCTGTGTTGTGTAAGGATAATTCAATTAGTTTGTGAATCTAATATATCCTTTTTCTTAACGGCCAATTTTTTTTTTAATTGAAACACTTGAACAATGTACAACGAACATAAAATATGCTCAACAAACGATACAACACAAATGCAATAAACCTATAATCACCAAAACAATCCTCAAAATTACAAACGTGACTATACCAAGTTACCAACCGAAGATGTTCTACTAGATTATAGCTATGATATATCCTACTACTAGATTATATTCACTCCGTTCTTTTTACAGGTTTACATTTTTTCATTTTCGGGGTTTTTTTCAAAGGTTAACGTTTTCTTTTTTCAAAACCCACTATCTACACTAATTAATTTTTAATCAATCTCTTTTATACTTTATCAATTATATCTCTTATTTTTTCTATACTATCTCTTACTTTTTATCATCTACTTTCTATTTTATTACATTTCCTTAAACTTCGCACAAAACCAAAATGTAAACCTTTTAAAATACCGGAGCGAGTAGTTACGAGTATGTGAAAATTTGGTTTGGTATATAATTAAAATTTTATAGATGTTTTTGTAGGTTTGTTATATAGGTTGTGAGTAAATTGAGTTGTGTCTCAATTATAAGACATTAAGTTGTGACATCATTTTCTTAAAAGAACTTGTTAAGAGGAGAATGTTATCCAGCTTCTATGTTGTTTACATGATCTTCTCACAATTAATGTGAAATATTATAACACGTTTCATCACGAGTTGGTCGCGGTTAGTTGGCTCTATATAACCATACATGCGGAATTATTATATACATCTTTAGATAATTCATAATTATCCTTGGCTGGTGCACCATGTTATATCCAAACAGCCCGAAAATACACAAAGATCAACATTATAAAAATTCCCGACAAAGATCCATGGCACGTGACTTGGATTTTCAATCCAGCGCAAAGACCACAGCACCGTCCACCTCGGATGAACGGATCTCTGGAGATCTCACGTGCTCCTTTTTTACACAGAGCAAACACTCATTATACAAATTCAAAATAGGCAAATTAGCAACACTAAACTACTAATATAATTATCAGGATCAGGGAGTACATACATAATCAATATCGTAAATGATTCGTAACCATAACATTTTGAAAGGATTAATATACTTGTGTGAGTAATAATTTTTCAAAATGTATAAATATATATTACTTTCTCCGTTCTTTTTAAAGTTTTACTAGTATTTGTCATTTTAAAATATTTTTTACAAGTTTAACGTTTACTTTTTTGTACATCCACTATTTCTACTTATTAAATTTTTAATCACTCATTTTCATACTTAATCTATTATCTCTATTACTTTTTCTATACTTTCTCTTAATTTTTACTATCTACTTACTATTTTATTCTATTTCCTTAAAATTCACGAGTAAGTATACTAAAAGGTAGACTTTTCTATAGATTAGGAAAATCAGGTTTTTAATGAAAAATGCGGTTGAACCGGAAACAGGCAGTTTGGTTCTCAAAATAAGCCAAAATCGGTTGCCTATATATACCCAAAAAATATAAAACAGAAACAACAAAACAAAAAAATGGCGAGAGAAAAGAGCAACTTCCGACGTCATTTCGCCGGCCATTCACCTTCGATAAATCTAGCGATTCGTTTCACTCCAAATCGCTCGAGAAATTGATTTGTTTCATCCGATCATCAGATGAGAATTTGAAACTCGTTGCTACGTCTAACGATGCAATTTTGAAATTCGTTAAGGTGTTTGAGAAATCAGATGAGATTCGGATCCGCCACGAACAACTTCAGCTCCGAGGTGTTTGAAATTCAGATGAGGTGTTTTAATTCTCGGAGCTGAAGTTGTTCGTGGCGGATCCGAATCTCATCTGATTTCTCAAACACCTCAACGAATTTCAAAATCCAATCGTTAGACGTCGCAACGAGTTTCAAATTCTCATCCGATGATCGGATGAAACAAATCAATTTCTCGAGCGATTTGGAGTGAAACGAATCGCTGCTGACAAATTCTGCTACCTATTGCTTTGCGGCTTCCGATTGCGCGGCATTGGCTTGGGTGATCCAGAGGTGGATGAGGCGGCGGAGGGTGAGATTCGGCGTGGTGTGGATGTGACGCCGGGAGATTGGGCAACGGAAGACGCTGAAATTGCTCTTTTCTCTCGCCATTTTTGTATTTTGTTGTTTCTGTTTTATGTTTTTTTGGGTATATATAGGCAACCGGTTTTGGCTTATTTCACTACAAAAAATAGGGGTTTAGCGACGGAATTATCCGTCGCTAAACCCCTGCCGATCCGTCGCTAAGGCGACGGGCGTCTCTAAGGCGAATTAGCGACGGATTTGTATCCGTCGCTAATAGCCACGGAATTGGCGACGGAAAGGGCGTTGACCCTCCGTCGCCATTAGAGACGGATAATTATCCGTCTCTAATCGAATTAGGGCTAGAACGCACTAATTCGTTGTTTCGTAGTTTAGCGACGGATACTAAACTACTTTTTTTTTTTTTTATTTTTTTTTAAAATTATTTTATAATTTTCACCTGTTTTTTTCAACAAATATAATAGTGATATGTCACAAAGGAGAAATTGCATTAATTAACAACAACGATTCGTCCAAAAAATAAATTATCCAAAATAAAGTCTACATATCTGAATATAAATCCAAATATCCAACAAAAAAGTAGCATAGTATCCGAAATATCACAACATCACTAAGACGAGGGGCCGGGGGTATTCTGGCTCATATACAAGCGGCAGAGCTCTTCCATCCTCTGATTCATACGAGCCTGCTCATCCCTGAGATTTCCAATCTCAGTCTGGAGAGGAGTCACTGCTTCATTCACCATCTACTCGACCTGCCCTTGTGTGTAAACACCACCATGTCCCTGAGATTGCTGTTGGGACACGGAGAAGCTCTGCGTCAGTGTCTCGCCATAACTACCAAGATCATAAACCCGACCCTTGTTGTCGGGTGGGTTGACCTGTAGAAAGATCCGGTCTTGTTCTTCCACGGACAACTCCTCACCCTCGAGCAGCCTCTCCGCAATGATCCGCTCCACCTCACTCTGTAATAGTCAAGTGTATACGAAATGAGCTACAATTTCATATTTAATTTATAATACACATGCATATACAACTGTAACACTTAGCAAATACACATACCACAATAAGCTCGGACTTCTGGTCCACCCAAACGCCGTTCTTGAACTTCCCCATCTTCATTTGCTCTAGGCAAGTCTTGGATTGGTTCAGGTTCAGCTAATGAACATTATATATTGCAACAAGTAGTTAGTAAATTGGTAGGAATGCAAACAAGTGGTAAATTGGTATAAATTAAAGCAATACACATGTGTACAAATCATGTTGTAATCAGAACACACATATATATACTTACCGACATCCGCGATCAAGGATGACAATTCGTGACCAAGTGATGCTCGGCAGAGCCTTACCATCTCGCTCGCCAAATTCTGCTCATGTTCTTGTAGGATCGATCCTCGACGTGATTAAGTCTCCAATACTCATGCCACATAGCCCACTCTTCGTCCCCAATATGCCTGTACTGTGGCGGCTTTCCTTTATCTCGAAAATTTTTCATGTCACCACCATATGCCTATACGTGTCGAGCCCAAACTCTCAAAATGTGCCACATCCGGGGAATAAGGCACTGAATGTAGTATTTTTTCTACATTCCAATTCCATTCAAAGTAAAAATTAATGCCCCAAGGTCACAATTTCAAGATAAACAATGGTGCATTTCACCCAAGTGGCTAACATACCACACAAATTGTCCTACAATTTACTAACACAATGGTGACTAACATATCACCGAAGTAAGTGGCTAACATACCACACAAATTGTCCTAGAATTTACTAACACAATGGTGACTAACATATCACCCAAGTAAGTGGCTAACATACCACACAAATTGTCCTAGAATTTACTAACACAATGGTGACTAACATATCACCGAAGTAAGTGGCTAACATACCACACAAATTGTCCTAGAATTTACTAACACAATGGTGACTAACATATCACCCAAGTAAGTGGCTAACATACCACACAAATTGTCCTAGAATTTACTAACACAATGGTGACTAACATATCACCGAAGTAAGTGGCTAACATACCACACAAATTGTCCTAGAATTTACTAACACAATGGTGACTAACATATCACCCAAGTAAGTGGCTAACATACCACACAAATTGTCCTAGAATTTACTAACACAATGGTGACTAACATATCACCCAATTAAGTGGCTAACATACCACAACAAATTGTCGAAATATAAAATCTTACCCGAAGCTCATCAAAGTAGAAGTGCTTGCCCTCACCTCGAGTGTGCTCCACTTTTCGCCTCCCGCCCAAGAACTCCCTCATAAGCTTGAATATCTCATGCATCGTTCAAGATTGCTGAGGCCACAACCTGCAGTTATGAATGACATATAGAAGAGTACATATATTTATTAGACAATTCATGTGACATATATATAAACACTTATCTTAAGTTATGTTCTACAAATGTATATATAATACTTACTTCCTCTTGCCATTAGGGAACAACACTAACTTCCCCTCCCACGTAGCACCATCGACGATCTCGGTATATGGACACCCGTCAAAGTGTAATCGTCTGCCCATAACCACCACCAGACGCCCCATGCTCGATCCATCGAGTCCGACTAACATGAGAGTAGTGCCGATCCACTGTGGCTACTCTCAGCGAGCAGAACCCTGGGTCCCACTAGAGCTGGGAATCTGGTAACTACACTTTCTTTGCCGGGGCATCTGCAAAAAGCACATGACAAACACAAACAAATTGTATTAGTATAAATGAAGACATGAGTTGGCATGTAATGGGAAAAGTAAGCATATAACAATTAAGATACATATACTACTCTACACTACACACATACTCTGATCCTCGTCACCAATGGTTAAGTCTACATATATGTCTTCGTGCAGGTCAATGTACTCATCACGAGCATCTACAGGATTTCTCGCTGTTTCATCGACAACCTCTTCTTGGTACGAGTTGGTAGTTGATTTGTCCTTATGAACGTACTCAACTATGGAGCGGGCTTGTATGTGTATCGCTGCCAACCAGTCCGCCTTATCGCATTTTAGGCTTGGATATTCAATGAACATCACTTGACGTTCGATCCGCTAAGATAAAAGGTTCGACTTAGTACGTACTCCTCCTATGGTTAATCTCAACCATTTGATATTGCTCGACACCTCGTACCATTTTGACCGGGATCATACCAATGACATCAAATGTAATCGGTTCTTTTCAGAGGCACACCGGCATATTCAAGCCTCACAATTCGTTTAAGTTTTCCATAGAAATCAAACAAATCATCACCTCCATTTTGATCAGCCCCTTTCACACACACCCCACAATTGCTAGTAGACTTGGACGTGTTAGAATCCATTGTATGAAATCTAAGACCATTTACTATATACGATGGAAAAACGGATACTCGACTGAATGGCCCCTCTGCTAAAGACTGTAAGTAAGGACATGTGACTTGGTTTGCAGGATCTCGGACATAATCCCCGAACCAATCAGGAAATTCAATTGGCAACTTCTCTTCAAGCAGTTCTTCAAGTGTGTCATCTGCCATATTTGGATCCATCTTCAGATAATGCTTTTTGAAAACGCTGTGGACATGATGACATGATTAGATAGTAGTTAGAAGTTCATATTTATGTGTTATAATAAGTAAGCTGCTCACCTAGCAAAGATCTTCATAAATTCATCAACTTCAGCACAGTTCGAGAGGACATAATAGTGGGCTGCCTTCACCTCCTTATCTGTCAGCCATTCTGTATTCCTTTCGCCCATAGGTCTACCTGAGATCCTAAATATTGAAAGTGTAACTTCATCATCCTTTTGAACTTCATACGTGTCTGCATTTCTGGCCGGTCTAGATGCCTTAGTGGGCACGTGGTCTCCAAAGTAATAGCTGCAGAAGATGGCGACTCGCATCTCACGATGCATTGGCCATCGACCCTCGTGCTTACCTTTGTTTATTTACTTCTTCAATTTTTCCAAATATCTGTAAGTTGTATATATATTTAGGTAAGATAATGTTCCTTCGAAAATAAGAACATTTTATGTAAATGGATGCCTTTATTACACACCTCTCGAATGGATACATCCATCGATACTGAACCGGTCCAGCAAGTCTCGCTTCATGTGGGAGGTGAACCGGCAAGTGCTCCATAGAATCAAAGAAGCTCGGTGGAAAGATATGCTCAAGCTTGCATAGAATCAATGGTATGTTGCTTTCAAGATTTGCTAACACTTCATCCTCAAGCACCCTTGAGCATAAATTCTTGAAAAATAAGCTCAGATCGGCGAGAGCACTCCATATAGGCTTAGGTAGTAGTTCTCGAAATGCAACAGGGAGAAGCCTCTCCATGAACACATGGCAATCGTGGCTCTTCATCCCATACATCTTTGTCTTCTTCAAATCCACACACCCTCCCAAGTTCGATGCATAACCGTCGGTGAACTTCAATCCCCTCACCCAATCAAACAGCTTGTTCCTAGCTTCAATGTCAATTGTGTAGTGCCAGCCACATTCCTTATCATTCCGCTTTGTCAACTCCGCCTATTACAAAATGTATCCAACTCAGATCTAGATTTAATCAGATCCTTTGTTTTCCACCGTAATGTTGCAAATCGTGTTGAAGGCCTGAACACGTTCTTCTCAATGTGCATGAAATCCAAGTTGTGACGGATAAGAAGAGTGCTCCAATAAGGCAAATCCCAGAAGATGCTTCTCTTCTTCCATCCACAATTTTTGCTAATTTTATCGTTATGCTTCTCCGACCCAAGTTCAGTTACTTTCATAAGAACCAGCCTTTCTATCTCTGCAAGTATCTGTGCACCAGTAAATTTTGTCGGGGGCCCTTTCATTTCTACTCGACCCTTCAAGAATTGAGTCTTGTTCTTCCTGAACGGATGATCTTTTGGTAGAAACCTACGATGATCAAACCAACATTCCTTTCTGCTCTCCTTCAGTCTAAATGCACTACTGTCGTCCAAACAATGTGGACAAGCATTAAAGCCCGCGGTTTTCCTTCCAAATAGCATGGAGTAAGCTGGAAAATCACTCACGGTCCACAATAGTGCTGCTCTCAAGTTGAAGTTCTTCTTCGTTGACACATCATATGCTGGGATACATTTTTCCCACAACTCGATCAGCTCCTTGATTAGGGGCTGCAAGAACACATCCACCTTCTGTCCTGGATCATATGGACCGGGCACCAAAGCAGTCAAGAATATGAACGGTTCCTTCATGCACTCACCGGGGGGTAGGTTTTACGGTGTCAGCATAACTGGCCAACAAGGGTACTTCCGGTCACTTCCAAAGGGGATAAAAACATCCGTACAAAGGCCCAATCGTACATTTCTAGGCTCCGATGCAAACTCCGGATAGCTCTCGTCGAAGTGTTTCCATGCAGGTGAGTCTGATGGATGCTCCATTCTACCATCTACCGGGATTACTCTCTCCTTGTGCCACCGCATTTTATCAGCACAAGCACTTGAAGCGTACAACCTTTTCAAACGAGGTGCTAGAGGGAAATACTACATTTTCTTATGTGGGAGATTTTTCT
Organism: Plantago major; assembly: GCA_026545765.1. NCBI lineage: Eukaryota > Viridiplantae > Streptophyta > Magnoliopsida > Lamiales > Plantaginaceae > Plantago > Plantago major. The sequence continues at coordinate 94,211,803 of CM048840.1, forward strand.
TCTGACGTTTCTTTGAGGCGCCCTCCTTGTAACGCTTGTACCGGTCCTTACCACAGAATTTGCACTTCAATAGATCTTTATCCTCCTTCCAATAAATCATGCACATACCCTCACAACAATCTATGGTTTCCATGGGCAACCCCATCCCTCGCATCTTTTTCTTCGCCTGGTAAAAGTTGATGGGAACTAGGTTTGGTTCTGGACAAAGCTCCGACATTACTTGTACCCATTCATTGAAGCTCGATTCAGATTGCTGGCCATTAGCCTTACAACTCATTAGCCGAGCCAACAATGACAATTCGGTGTGCTTACACCCCGGATAAACCGGCTTCTTTGCGGATTCCATCAAGTCGAAGAAGACCTGATCCTCAGGATTCGGAGGCTCCTCCGCATCCCCCTCGGTTACTGGCTCCCTGGTGTCCATGAACTCTGGACCCGCAATATCATATACCATTTGCTCAACCCGTTCATGATCATTATTAGCATCAGATGTAGAAGTATTTTGAGTACTTCCCATCACAGTTTCCTGTTTTCTTTTACGCTTCCCCAAATTCTCATAATCTATGAACGGCTTGTATGTCTCACCATGAGAAGTCCATACGTCATACTCAGCTACAAACCCCTTACGTTTCAAGTGTTCCACTACCGTTTCTAGAGGTAAAAATTGCTTATTTCTACATTTATACTGGGTGCAAGGGCACTTCATCATCCCCCCACTCAAACAATTAGTCCGTGTCAGTGCAAATGTAACGAAGGCATCAAACCCTTCCACAAAACTAGGTAAAACTCTGCCATTAACTATCCTTTGGTACATCCATGAACGATCGGTGTTCATTGGATGATTATATAACCTGACACGTTTGAATTGATTAGATCGTATTTTTTCAACTCGATTCCCATTTCCCCATTTCTTGCATGTTATAAAGTTTTTGTCTCTTATCAAAATTCCCATTACAAATAAAGCATTCCAACCCTTTAATACGAATTTATAAATTATAAATTACATGCATTTTACGAATGTAATCACCAAATTATATCAACACACTTCATTAATTAAATTCTCATAATTTATAATCTAGTACATGTATAAATTTATCAAATGAAACAATTGCAAATCTTAATTAACATACTTAAATAAAAAATACGACATACTTAACATTATACTAATCAACAATTCAAACAATTGCACATCTCAAAGTTAATTAACTAGATAGTAAACATATTAAATTAGTCTAAATTAACTAAATTTTCCAAATATGTCAAAAAGTTAGGGTTTCAAAACGAGGTACTAAATCTTCATAATTTTACTAAATATACACCAATATCAAATTAATTAAAAGCCCAACATACTTACAAACATACTAACATTATACTAAAAATTCAAATTCACAATCAATATATATCAATTGCACATCTCAAAGGTAAAACATTACCTAATTACCTCTAAACATAGTACTATATACTCTCCATTTACATTCAATTGCTCAAATTAGTCCAAAGTAACAAAATTTCCAAATATAAAAAATTAGGGTTTACCTTCGAATCCGGAGAAATGAGCGGATGGAATTTTAGATTGACGGCAAAATTGACCTCCTTGATTCACGAGCTTCGAATGGACACGAAGAATGGACAAAATGGTTGAGATTTGGATCGGAATGGCTTTGGCCGAAATGGGGAGAAGAAAGGAAGAAGAAGAAAAAATGGGGAAGGGAAGCATTCTGCTTCCCGTAATAACCTGCAACTCTAGCGACGGATAGACTATCCGTCGCTAATAGCGACGGATAGTCTATTAGCGACGGATAGTCTATCCGTCGCTAGAGTTGCAGTTTTCCGTTTTTTTTTTTTTTAAAATCTGGTCAACTAATCTAACGACGGATAAGCATTTCCGTCGTTAGAGTTAACGACGGATAGGCTTATCCGTCGTTAAATCTAACGACGAAAATGCTTATCCATCGTTAGATCTAGCGACGGATTTTATCCGTCGCTAGAGCTAGCGATTCGTCGCTAGCTAGCGACGGATTCTTTCCGTGGCTAGAAAAAGGGTTTCTTGTAGTGTTTTGAGAACCGAACTGCCTGTTTCCGGTTCAATCACATTTCAATGTTATTGTTTTTAGCTTGTATTGCATGATACTGCTTTGTTATAGTTCTTAGAGGCATCATTATAGTTTTAAGATTCACTGCATAAAGTTTTAAGCATCAATGTACTATTTTTAGCTTGTGTTGAATATTTATGTCTGTTATTATTTTTAGCTCATATCTTATAATTTTAAGACTTATTGTTGTAGTTTTAAGCAACTAGCAACATTAGTCCTTTTAGCTTCTGATGAAATATTTATGATTTGATTGATTGCAAATGCTTTATTATAGTTTTAAGAGGCTTTGTTATAGTTTTACAAGGCTGTTATGGTTTTAAACATAAATGTTACTATTTTTAGCTTGTGTTGCATAATCCTGCTTTGTTATAGTGTTAAGAGGCATTGTTATAGTTTTTTAGAGACATTGATATGGTTTTAAGCATCAATATTACTATTTTTTGCTTGTTTTGCATGTTCCTTTTTTGTTTTAAGTACCAATGTGATAGTTTTAATGATGTTGTTATGGTTTTAACCTAGTTAATGAATGTTTTAAGCATGTGATGATGATGACATCGAATTTGATGATAGGTCTCTCAAAGGTGTCATTGCAGCATTGAAGCAACAAGTACAAACAACAAAAAGGCAGGAAGCCGAAGTTCACCAACAAGTTTAAATCGGAAAAAGACTATTTTAACAACTCAGTTTGTATTTGCATAAAAAAAACACCGAATGAACATTTATTGTATTTTTTTCCTATGAGAATAAATGTTTTAGAAGCTTTGGATGACTGTATGTTTTGATATCGTAATGACAGATGTTTCGAGTAGCTTATTTTAAGCTTTTTTATTGATGTTTTAATGACATTTCTGAAAATTTTAGACTTGTTTAATTAGTGGTTTAATGATATTAGTTGTCACTTAAAACTATAACAAGCTATCTTAAAAACTATCATTTAGCTCCTTAAAACTATCACACCTGTCTTAAAAAATTAAGAAAATAGGTTAAAATTATGATTGAAACATACAGTACTGACGCATTAAAATCATCACATCATCTCTTAAAACATTAACAAAATACGTTAAAATTGTAACTAAAACTTCCAATACTAACAACTTAAAAACATAACATAATCTATTAAAAACATAACGAAAAATGTGTGTCTCGACGGTTTTTGAAGAAACTCGGTCGGTCAGACCACTAAAACCCAAAAACTGCGAAAAACCACAAAAAAACCTTGACTTTCCTATTTTTTAAGAAAATTTTACCTTTTCCAATATTTTGGCAAAATTCACACAAAATCAAATGGTAAACCTTGTAAAAGATCGGAGGGAGTACAATTTAGTGAGAAGTAATTTTTATACAAGCCAACTTAGTGATTGGTAATTTTTAAGCTTATCAGATTAAGTATGATATCTAGATTATCAATTACTAGTGAGTGAGTTTTGTTTATTAACTACCAACTATCCTATCCTATAAGCTAGTTCTCATAAACATTTTTAATAACCATATACTGACATTCGTCTAGTTTATGCAACTTGTTTAAAGTATCACAAAACCGCTGGTTTGGTTATACCTCTTTATATTTGTTTCTCCACTCGACATTATGCCACTCGAGTTTTATTACTATTAATCAACTTTAAAAGTTAAAACTCCAATATTCAAATTATACTATTAAACACTAGAGTATTAAATATCACAATTTAATATCAAAACTCAAAACTCAACTCGAGTTTAGTCACTATTCATCAATTTTTAAACTCAACTCGAAAATTGAGTTTAAAGTTTGTAACAAAACATCAATTTTTAAATTGACATAGATCATATCTGTGACATTCCACATTCCAATGCCTATTTCTTAATTGTGAACAATGTCCTGTAATGATTCTCCCCTCAAGTAATTTGCCTATATATAGGGCCATGTATGGTGAACATCAAATAACCCAAAACACATACTTATCATTAATCTTCGAAGCAAATCTAATTAATCAGAATCAACAATCATGGCAAGGAAGGCATTTGCAATCTTCTTTCTGGCTCTCATCTTCTTGGTTTCTGGTTAGTCTAACTTGTTCAATCCTGTATATAGTTTCTATTTCTAAAGTTCAAGACTGAGCACATCGCTTATAACTGGGGCGGGGCCGGCATTATAATGAGGCGTTCCTCCTCAAATTTTAGAATTTTTTTTATAACCGAAAAGGTCTCTTGTTAAAGTAGCATAATTTACTTGTGTAACGACACATAACTTTTTTCTTTCTCCATTTCAAATGCATCAATAATGTTTTTGTATGTTATTATAACAGATGTGACAATCCCTAAGGTGGAAGCAAGGGTTTGTGAGTCGCAGAGTCACAAATACAAAGGGTATTGCACACGCGATCACAACTGCGCGTTAGTTTGCAGGCATGAGGGATTCTCCGGAGGAAACTGCAAGGGCTTTCGCCGTCGCTGCTTCTGCACCAGATACTGTTGATTCAAGTTTCTACCTGAAGTACCATAATGTTGCATTGGAGTCTTGGTTTAATAGTTCATGTACTACATCAAGAGTCATATTTCATCATTTGTCTTAGTTGAGTCATCTTGTTTTTGTTTCATTTGGTCTTGATCTCGAGAAACTGCTCTAATGTGTTTCGTGTGTAATGGTACACGGTCTGTTTCCGATTTCTCGATCGATCTTTCTATGCTTCCCTTGGATTTTTCCCAGGCATTTGTAAGAGTCAAGTCAGATTTATGTGGTTTTGATCTCATTAGTACTATTTTTTCAGCATGTTTTCATTAGTTTAGACTTTTAAAATAGGTGAGCATATAATTAACATATTGTATTCACAAAGAACCTACATAATACAAATAAGAATAATTATGAAGAAAGACAGAGTGGTAATTGCAAAGGTTGGAAAAAGGTGAGGACTCAATTGAAAGGAAATGGAAGACAAATAATTACTAAATTGAAGGGGCTGCATGCCCTACAACTCCATGTTAACAAAACGAGCAACAAGAATTCATTTTCTAAAACTCACATTAGTATAATTGAATGAATATGTCAAACATGTAGATGAGGTAGTATGATTTTTTCTTATTCAGGATAAAGTAATTTTTACGAGAGTTTCACCAACAAATATCATCAAAACCATGTTAAAACTACATAGAAGTAAGGGGTAATAGGTGATGCCCCCTGTTTTTTTTTTTTTTTTTTTTTTTTTTAAACATGAAAGGACTATTATACCTTCTTATTTTAGATTTGGGGTCTACAATGTATGAAGATTAGTTGGTTCGATTCGACTTAGTTCGTCTAAATTGCCAGTTCGTTCAGCAGTCGTGCGATGAAGATGATCCAACGGTTAACATTGAATCATTGTAGAGGGAAAAGCATTAAGAAGCATAAATAGAATAACGAATTCGATTTCAGCCAATTCGCCTCCATCATCAGTTGATTCAAGTATATATACATTCATCTGTGTAATTAGGTAGTGAGCTTAGATCATTATTCATCCATTCAATTGTCTGTTATAGTGAAACACTTGTGAGAGAGAAAGATAGCGGATGGCAGAAACCGTCAATAATCATTGTTGATTGATCACAGTTTCATATTTCTTGTAATCTATCTGGTAGTGAATCGTTGCTTGTTGCTCATCATGCACGTAGGAAGATTTGTTCTTCCGAAGCACGTTACATCGCGTGTTGATTTCTGTTTTCGTAATTGTTCAATTGATTTAGGGTTCGTTATGCATCTCGAAAAATTGATATACAAATCACGGCGTTTCACAGTCAAACTGTTTTCAACAACTTAAAAATGTATTCGGAATTTAAATGTTCTATTTGAATCCATTGATAAAAAATGATATGCACATTAGAAACAAACAGGCCCAGTACTCAACGGTCTTTTATGCAATCTGATGTTTTGATTTCAAAATATATTCTTGTTAAGTAGTTAAAGGACGATGTTTAACGAAGACATAAAATGCATGAGTATCTTCAATATATTCTAGCTACAGGGGCGGATCTGCATTGGGCAACCTCACCTTGATTTCGGCTAATTATTTTTTATATTTAAACTTATTAATAAAATATTACTATCCCTATTCCAAATATTATCATTGAGTCACCCGGAATTTATTTCGATTTTTCGGCTCTCACCTCTGTGAAGAATGACCCACATGTTTTACCCATCGCTACAATCGGTGAGAATGACAACCGCAGACGTATCGATGCATCGAGTCTCCCAATGGATATGGCAGCATGTTGAAGATGGTTATTTTGAGTGGGTAAGGGATCGATCCCAACTGCCTCATTTTCCATTGCACTTTGTCTCATTTTCCTTTGTTTTGCTTGGTGTCTTTTCATCTTTTCATTTTCCTTTTTTAACTTTTCATTTAGCTTTTCACATGAGCCTTTTATATATATAAACTAAATATATACATTTTTACTATTAAATTAAAAAATAATATGTCTTTTTCACAAAGTGTTGTGGGAGATGAACTATTTTTTACGTCACTAATGTTTTATGAGTGTATATAGGTTTTATTATTAAATATTGTTTTAATTTGTATAACTCAACTAATTTAAATGTGAGTATGTATGTAAATTTAATACAGTTGCTCCTTTTATTTCAAATCTTACAAACTTCTATATGTACGGTTATTAGTATCTATGTAAATTTAATACAGTCGCAGTTATGTATTTTGTCAGTGATCAAAGAAGGGTATTGGAGCTTATGATATGCCAAAAATAGAATGAAGTGTATTGGGCTTATTTTTCATGGGCTGCTGCTAGTAATGTAATGGGGGAGCTCAACCTCCAGTACATTGTGTTGCAAATAATCAATCCCTCCCCATACCCTTTTGTGTTCATGTATTCAATTAAAAAGCCTACAAAAACCTATTAAAATTAGCTTCCAATAGGCCGGCAATAAAACACTGTTGTGGCTACACATCTAAGTTGCCACATGCAGTTATGGCATGTCTCCCAGCCCGCAATCCGTCCTGTTTTAAATTAATTGTATTTATCATTGTTTTAATTATTGTTTATCTCTAATTAATTATATTTAAATTGTCTTTAACTCCATCGCTATTTTGCTCAATATGCACGGGTCATTGCTAGTCTGGGTGTGACAAAATCGACATTGGTCAAGTATGTAAAACTAATAATTCGATTATATATATATATATATATATATATATATATATATATATATATATATATATATATATATATATATATAAAATTACTAATCGAATTATTAGTTAGTCCCATTATACAACGAATTATCAAATAGTAGCTAGTAAAGTTTGTACGTTGCCCGAGTGGAAATAGCGTGCCCCATAGGATATTTTGAGTTTGCGATTATAGGGCGCGCAGTCTATCTTCATTCGGGCTTCGGTCGGGCTCACTTTGATAAATTTATTATTATAATTTCATTGTTATATTTTTTCTCTAACAATTTTTGAGATGGTGCCCGAGTGGAGATTGATTACACGCCCCATAATCGCAAATTCAAAAATATCAAATATCTATAAAAAATGTCAAAAAAATATTTTACTTTCATTATTTGGGCGCATACATGTTATTTATCCTATCGGGGTCGAGCTTGCGGGGTTACCGACCAGGTTCGTTTGTATGTAATTAAATTGTACATTAAATGTTATATTGAGCATGTACGGTGCCTGAGTGGAAATAGACTATGCGTCGGTGCGCCCCATAAGTTTTCTTTGAGATTGCGAAATTGGATCGCGCAATTTATCTCCACTCGAGCTCCCATGTTGTGCTTATATTAATTAAAGGTTTCACATTTACAATAGAACCTAACAAGTTGTTTGGGAACGGGCTTGGGGCAAATTATTTGGGCCAATGAGGTTGGGTCCGTGTCTCACACCTATCTCAGAATAATTTGTTCGGTTCGGGGAGAGTTGTTAGGGATGGTCCCAGGGTCGTATGTGGTATGCCTAAACTTTTAAATGCACTTTCATTAAATTTTACTATTGAATTAAAAAAATATATATTTAAATGCAATTTCATTAATTTCAACATCTAAACACTTTTGTAATAATAAAAAAATAATAAATAATTTTGAGGAGAATAGTAACCACGACCCATTGAAGGGCAGTTTTTAAGAACCCCACCGTCAACCCGTCGCAGTACGTTTTGCACCACAACGGCCATGACCCGTTGGGAATAGTATTAGGCCCACGAGTCCAGGACAAGTGAGGAAGAGTGACAACTATGATTTTTCGTGTTTTAGCCCCATGCTCGGGACCATCCCTAGCAACTCGTCCAGAATTGTTGCTTGCGCAATTATTGCATTTTCACAAAATTATTTTGATCAACTGGATGACGATGTTTTGACAGGACGAACCAACTTATGCTGGAATCGGTGTTAGGCATGAACACAACATCATGGCCTATATAACTTGCGAAAGCCCATGACGTGATTATTCTCAACTGTGACAAAATTAACATGGGCACAAAGGACCCGTCAGGGCCGCAACTATTAACACTAACAACATTAAAAAAATAACAAACAATCATAACTGTCACTCTTTCTCACTTGTCCCGTGCTCATGGGCCTAAGACTATTTCCCAATAGGTCGACGTCGTCGCTATCGTGGTGCCAAACGTCATGCAGCGGGTTGATGACGAGATTCTGAAAATCTATCCTCCAATGGATCGTGGTTACTATTCTGTCGTCAAAATTTTTTATTTTTAAATTTTTTTATTACATATTAACATATTGCAAGGGTGTTTAGACATTGAAATTAATGAAATTGCATTTAAATATTGTTTTTCAACTTAAGCGCGAAAAAAATAGTGAAATTTGAAATGGTCAATATATAGTTAATAATGATCTCTATTTGTAGAGACCGAGTTGTTAGGCAGGGTCCCCGGCTCGTGGGCCTAAACAACTTGCTAAAGCCCGAAACCCCAACCACTTAATGTTGGGCCAGTATTGAATGAGCCAAAATTGTTCTAATGTTATTAATAGACTAATGATATAAATTGGTTAATTATTTTTTTGTTAATATAACCACGGTCATGAGCATCTACATGGGCACGGAAGGATCTGTCAGGTACGCAACTAACACTGACCACATAAAAAAATAAATCATAGTTGTCACTCTTTCTCGCGTGTTTGGGGCTCGTTGGCCACAAAATCTAATTAAAATATTAAATCTCGATATAAAGCGAATGTACAAATGACTAACATGCATATTCCACTTTGTCACCCATCACCGATCTAGTAGCAAAAATACGAACTCAACCTAACGATTAAGTAAAAGTTTTAATGTGCAAGTTATACTACAAGGAAATCTCAATATTAGTGACGGCCAAATCCGTTGCAAAAAGCGTTGACTTCCGTGGCTAATAGGTTTAGCAACGGCTTTACGTGTAACTAATAACCGTAACAAAAGATGGCGACGCTATTGTTCATTTGTCACGAAACAAAGTAAACCGTTGCAACTATTCGGAACATTCGCTACATAATTACCGTGACAAATCCCACTCGCCACAACTGGTCAACTCACATTAGTCACCGTGTAGTTGTGGCTAGCATATGCAATAGCAACGGTAGTAGCAACGGAAAACATGTTGTAGCTTTTGTATATACAGCAATGTGCATTAGCTATGATAATGATCGTCACTATTATGTCGACGCTATTATTCAATCGCCACGAGCATGATGTCTACTCGGGTTGTGGCTATTGTCATACAATAGCAACAAAAAAATTGGCCGTAGCTATTATAGAGACGACAAGAAGCAATAGCAATGATTATAACCGTCTAATTTGTCCGACGCAACAAGTCATTATCCACAGCATCACTGTTGCAATTGTTATAACAGCAACCAAAAAAAAAAAATTGTATATACACCGTGGCCATTGTTATAACAGCAAAAAAAAAAAAAAAATTGTATATACACCGTGGCCATTCCTTCCATGGACTGAGCATTTTTATTGTCAAACGTCACAGAGAATTCAAACAATACACAAATTTTATCCGACCTCAAATGTAAGCGAACACATTAAAAAATTCTACAGAAGAAAAAAAGTATCTTCATCTCTTTTGAGTTCCTACAAAAAGTGTCATCCCCATTATTTCGTGTTCTTGCAGAAAAACATCATCTTAATCTCAGGATCCAATATGCAAATTGATTCAAAACATCATGCTGCTATTAAACATATATAACTCATATGCATATAACCCGGACATACAGAGCCTGAAGAGATCTATGTAATGCAAGTGCAATCAGATAACAAAAACATGGTAAATTAAATTAACAAATGAAAATGTTATCATTTGGTAGGAAAATAGAAGAGATGCCTGTATAAATGAATCACTCAAATCCAACAGCTAAACGATAAAACAACATGCCGAATTCCAAATCCAAAAGCAGGAACACGAAAAGGAGACGCATTACACACAGATTTAGCTGTAGCAAAGACAGTGAGAAGCAACTTCATTTCAGATCTAATCACAACAAAGTTCCAAATAGAATATATAAGCTTATCCTAACAATTTCGACCCAAAAACACTTCCCGACACCCAATCAGGATCCTTATAACTTCCAAGACATCGCATTTTATAATCAGTGCATACAAACTTGATCACGCAAAGAAAGATACACTTACATAACAGGTTCGATTAAAGAGGCAAGACGCAAGTTACGGGAAGAGATGAAGGATATTATTTGTAGAGAGAGAGAGAGAGCATACCACTTTTTATCTCCACTAAAACTTCAGCAATCTCCAGCTTTAGCCTCATGTGAGAATCATCATTGTACTTTTGAATATCGGTACCAGAGTTTCCATGATTAATGTTCACTTCTAGATTAGACTCCCGAGTTCCTGGATCAATACCTGAGCCTTCAACCACCATTTGTTCAGTTAGTTTTGTACCCCTCAGGTCAAAATCGTGAGCAACAAACCATCATCAACAGTCATCTCAAGCTCAGCAGGAACATCTTCACTTTCGCTTATTTTCATGTTTGCTGATTTATTTACATCAGTCGGCTCATCCTTAGGTGCAGCTGCTTCCTGCTCTAAAGCACTAGAGCATTCCTGTTGATTCTCAGCCACATTTGGGGAAGTTTCAGCTTCAAGTTTCATTTAGCTTGATTTGCCTGTGTCAAAGAGCAGAAAGAAGCTTCAGGCGACCATCATGCCAGGTGCAATGGCTGCCCTTCAGCCTTTAGATAACATTTAACTAAAGACTAATCAATCAAATGAGTAAAGTAACTTGATGTTACTGACAGTCATAGGGCGAAACAATAGAGATTTTTTTTAATAACAAAATGGCTTCTGCAGCCTTTCAATTAGAGCCAATCAAGGTCTGAGAACAACATACAGGAAAGGAAACTAGTATTTCTCCACATAAAAAGAATTATTCCTCTTCGCCTCTTAAAATTACAGTGACATTGTTTACAATGTAAACAATTCCAGTAAGTAAAAATACATCAGAACTATCATCATATATCGATCAGCAACGACAAGAAACAACATTTTCGAAAAAGAGTTCGACTGTTAATCATCATCATCAAGTGATGGATGCATTATCATAATAATAATAATCATAGCATACAACAAACAATCAGGCGATATACTACCTAGGCCGCCCCGTTGCCGGTCCACCACGGTATCCCCGGGTCCACCCAAACCCCTCTTCCCCGTATCCCCATTTGTTGGAATCCACATGAATTCCCATAAACCTGGCCAACCCCATCACTGAACCACCATAAATCCCACCACCAACAGCCGTTAAATCCTTAAATTAATTAATTCCGTAAATCCAAAAGAAGAATAAATGGAAATAAAAGCAGAATGTTTTACCTTGAGTGAAGTATTCATGTCGACTGCCTGCAAGAGCATCCGCTGCATCAATATGTCGTCGGTCAGAATCTTGTTTGAGTATATTTGACTTGGGACTATGCCCCAGCGGACACCGAGTAAACCCGGCGGGTAAGGGAAGAAAAGATGTTAGCCAAGAAGAGCAATTTAACAAAAAAAGGTTCGATTGCAGAAGAAAAGAGAAAAGGTAGAAGTACCTATTGAGTCCCAAATTCCGAGTTAGTTATTAATTCCAGATCTGATCTAGAAGAAGGGGGGAAAGGAATTTGATTGAAATGGGTAGAGAATCGAAATCAGCCCAGAGTCCAATCCAGATAGCGAATTGAAACCATCCCAGCGTCCGACGGAGGAGCTGAAGAGAGATTAGGAAGAAGAGGAGGAGCGATTCAAATGCGGCGGTTTGGGATGCTTGCTTCGTAGGTTGGTTTTTGTTAATGAGAGGGAGAACGAACGTGGGTGTAAATTGTAATTAATTTTGCGTTGCCTGTGCTTGCTGCTATAACTAAACTTCCGAATTCAACTCTTACTACTTCCCATTTCCAAAAAACAACCTTAAGACTAATTCAACACCTCCCTTCCCTATATATAATACACTACCAATTACCTATCTACCTAGCTCATAAAACAACCTACCTTCACCATTTGCAATTTTAGCTTCTCAACTCTCTTTTTACAATTTCACCTTCCACTTCAACTTCAGCCTATCTACCTCTGCTTTTATCCCTATCATTCAAAATACTACTTATAGTAACTCCAAATATATTTAATTTGGATTTCAGCCAGCGGAGTTGCACAACCAAACCAGAGTGTTACTTGGTACTTGTGAGCGTGCTTCAAGGAGGTATATTTACATTTTATTATAACTAGATACTAGATAATAATAACAATAATAATAATAATAATATAGTGATGACTTACATTCTAATTGATGAACTATCATTTAATTGTATTATGTTTTAGGTATATTATTATAAAGAATAGTTCCAAGTAACAAACCAACTTTTGGAGGCGAATTATTCAGGGAGCACGCTGCTAGCTTTCTACAAGAATCAATTAGTGGAGTTCATCTGTAAACAAGGTATGTGCTTGGAATATATATATATATATATATATATATATATATATATATATATATATATATATATATATATATATATATATATATATATACATATATATATATATATATATATATATATATATATGTATATGTTGAAAGTTAATTTAATTTAGTTGATTTATGTGATATTTTTAATTTAGAATTGCTCATCTTTAAAGGAGCCGAGGCTGAACATTAACTTGCGATTTTACAACTATAGAAATCTTGGCCATGTACTAATATATAATTAATATTATACTGTCACTTATCTTATGTAGCATTAGTTATCTTCAAAATTTGACCTTATTTTATGTATTTATAAAAAAAAGTTAGAGTATGCTAGCTGTTGTATTATAATTAAGTACGACTTAATATTGCTTAAATTGAGAAAATTATGTATGTTTTTCGAATAGAGAAAAACAAAACAAACGACAAATATAGATAGAATACTTTTTGCCAGTGCCAACAATATTATTGTATGGAGTTTGTACTGTATAATGGACTGGAACACCATAAAGATCTTTATTCTATAAGATTTTAGAAAAAATATTATGCATACAAACCAGTAATGTTTTTCAATATCATAACACTTCAACCTATGTTATTGTGATAAATATTAAAATTTCAATATTAACTACCTATGTATATATGAATCCAACCCATGAAATATGATAGTAAATTGCCTTTACATATATAGAAAATTCTCTCTGGTATAAGATGATAATATGTGGAGTACTGTCTATATATACAAAAATATATAATATTGGCGGGGCAAACCTTCACTGAGAGATTCCTATAAATTACTATAATTAATTAAGAATATATTAAAAAAATATAGATAGTGACTTATCACTCATGTATGCAATTATTGTACTTCATAAAGTATTCCACAAATGTATTATTATTTGTTAAAAATATTTATTATATTATAAAAAAATGATAGCAACTTATCTGCTTGTGGATAGTATAGATTTGGTAAATTGTTTATGTATTTCAGTGTCTGGAATAATTTATTAGCTGGATAGTATGGAAAGGGATCGAAAATGGATGTATGACATGCGAGACAATGAAAAATATCTCCGTGAAGAATATATTCGAGGTGTAGAATCATTCCTGGAGGCTGCATTTTCCAATCCTAATGTTCACAGTGGTGGGTTGATTAGATGTCCATGTAAAGATTGTGAAAATGTGTATTCACACGATAAGATAAAAGTCGGAAAGCATTTAATGAGGAAAGGCTTTATGGCAGACTATTATGTTTGGGAGTGCCATGGAGAGATCCGTCACCCTGTCGTGAATAGGAACGTGCAAGATACCTCGCACTCAGATGATGCAGTCACGGATGAGAATACGGAAAGTTTTATGGATGTTGTTTTGGATGTCTTTCCCCCTGAAATACGTGATGAATATGTTAATGGTGGACACAATACAAGTGATGGTCCGGAAGATCCCAACATAAACGCCAGAGAATTTTTCCATCTAATGAATGAAGCGAATCGACCAATCTATGAAGGAAGTGATCAGACAATTCTAGAATGGTGTGCAGAATTTCTCAGTTACAAGACGCAACATAGTATTTCAGCAGCTGCTTGTGATAATTTGTTGAAGTTGAGCCTGAACTTGCTTAAGCCAGATGAACGGGGTAAACTTCCATATGGATTTGACGGGCTGAAGAAATTAATGAAAGGATTAGGTCTTGTGCATACTACATATGATGTTTGTGAAAATAATGATTTCTTGTATTATGGTTCTGGTTCGGAGTTCAAGAAATGTCCAATTTGTGATAAAGATAGGTTCAAAGAGAAAAAGTCAGCAACTGGAAAAGAAATTGCTAAAAAGAAATTATGGTACTTTCCGATCACTCCACGTCTACAAAGATTATTCATGTGTAGAAAGACAGCAGGGCATATGACTTGGCATCAAAATTGTGAGGGAGAGTCGGAAAAAATTATTCACCCTGCAGGTGGCAAGGCGTGGAAGCACTTCAATTCAAAACATCCTTTGTTTGCTGATGATCCACGAAATGTTAGGCTTGGCTTGTCAACTGATGGTTTTAATCCTTATAGCCAAGCTGCAACTCCATACTCATGTTGGCCGGTATTTCTTACACCATACAATCTTCCACCTGATTTATGCATGAAGGATGACTCCATATTCCTAAGTCTTGTTATATCAGGTCCACAAAGTCCAGGGATGAACATAGACGTAATGCTTAGGCCATTGATTGATGAATTACTTTCCTTATGGATAGATGGGGCAATTACATATGATTTTTCCAGGGAAGAGAACTTTCTTATGAGAGCTGCAATAATTTGGACAATCAGTGACTTTCCAGCCTACGGCATGCTTTCGGGGTGGAGTACACATGGAAGGCTGGCATGCCCCTACTGCATGGAGAAAACAAAGTCGTTTAGGCTAAAGTATGGACGTAAGCCATGTTGGTTTGATTGCCATCGTCAATTCCTCCGATTAGACCATCCGGTGCGGATTGATAAGAAGAATTTCATTAAAGGTCGGTGCGAGATAGGTTGGTGTGAAGAGAGATTATCTGGTGATGAAATATATAATCGTATACAACATCTTCCAGGAGTCGAGTGGCCAAGTCAGGTGCAACAAGAAATTCCTGGGTGCGGAAAGGATCATAATTGGAAGAAAAAAAAGTATCTTTTGGGAGCTACCTTATTGGTCCACGCTTCTTGTTAGACACAACTTAGATGTTATGCACATCGAGAGGAATTTTTTTGAGAATATTTTTTGGACGGTTATGGATGATCTTAAGACAAAAGATAATGTCAAATCAAGACTGGACCTTCAAAGACATACCACAAGGAAGAAGTTATTTTTGGTGCATAGAGGAAATAGAAAAGCTATGAAGCCAAAAGCGTCCTATACCTTAAGCAAAGATCAAAGGCGACATGTTTGCCAATGGTTGAAGGATATGCGTTTTCCAGATTCTCATGTGTCAAACATTGGGCGACGTGTTAAATATGTGGGAACTGGTACGGTATATAGCTTGAAAAGCCATGATTGTCATATTTTCATGCAAAGATTGCTACCTATCGCATTTCGTGACTTCTTACCAGATGATATTTGGGGCGCATTGGTCGAAGTTAGCAACTTTTTCAGAGCTTTGTGTGCACCGGCAATTATAGTCGAAGAGATGAAAATCTTACAGAAAACCATCATTGTAACAATTTGTAAGCTCGAGACATTTTTCCCTCCTTCATTTTTTGATTCCGTGGAGCACCTTGCAATTCATCTTCCCTATGAAGCTTTAGTCGGAGGTCCAGTATTCTATCGTTGGATGTATCCATTTGAAAGGTATTATCTGGTTTTTTTTGTTTTATTATATATGTCGGTACAAAATCACACTTATTTTATATGTCATATATTAGTAACATACATAACTCTAACGTTTTTGTTTTAATGCAGAAAAATATTTGTCTTAAAGTCAATGGTTAAGAATAAAGCGAGGCCTGAAGGATCCATTACTGAGGGAAATCGAAACTTAGAGATTTCAAATGTTTGTTCACATTACTACGTCCGTGAAGTTGACACAAGACCAAAACGCTTGAGGAGGAACGAGGTTTTATGGAGTCCTGATTTTCCCGATCAATTGTCAATCTTCATACCTAAGGGAAAACCAAATGGGAAACAAAGTACACGTGGGTTGAGTTTAAGGGAGTATAATGCTGCAATGCTATATATACTTATGAATTGTGAAGAAGCGGATAAATATGTTAGGTATAAAATATTCTACTTTAGAAATCTAATACTTGATTTTATCATATCTTTTTCCTTTTTATGTTCTGATTTTTTTTTTTTTTTTTTTTTTGTCATGTGATTTTGTAGTGAGTTTGATACTCACTATGGAGTCAGCATGCAGGAGGGCCAACTGGATGAGTTTTGTACAAAAAACTTTGTGAATTGGTTTCGCAAACGAATACTTGAAAGCCCCACGGTGATGTTGATGAGCGCTTAAGAACTCTAGCAAAGGGTGGTCGAGATCTTGTCACACTGTACAGAGGGTACATGATCAATGGTGTAAGGTTTCACACAGAGGAAGGGTGTAACCACCTAACCACCATGAATAGTGGAGTTTGCGTCCGAGCGACATCGGATTCAGGTGACATGAATTTCTATGGAATGCTCCAGGAAGTGATTGAAATGAGTTTTGCTGACTTTGGTCCAGTTCAAAAGATTACTCTATTCAAGTGTATTTGGTATGATAATAACAAAGCAGTTACTCAGCATCTAACATACAGTCTTGTTGATATTGATCCCCAGTATAAGATGAATACAGATGAAGTGTTTATCCTGGCTACTCAAGCCTCCCAGGTTTATTATGCTCCATATCCGTCATCACAAACTCATCGCCGAAGACGAGGTAGCTAACATTGCGCAATTTTAGTTGATCAGATTATTTTATGTACATATTATGCAAACATTTAATTTTCTTCATACTTTCAGGTAAGTTTGCAGTTTGTATCAATAGAGCACGTCACATCATAAACATCTCGACACTAAATACCACACAAAGTGATGCTGGCAAAAATCAAGAGTACTATCAAGATGATGAGCCACCCCAAGGTTCACGAGTGGCTGCTGACTATAGCCAATACAGTGTACCTAATCTTGATGATGATGATGGAAAAGTTGAAGTTGTCGATCTACCAGATAATGTTGGAGACGACATCAATGTTGAAGAGTCTAGCCAACTCGAAAATGAAGAAGATGATTATGAAGAAGAACAATTTGAAGAAGATGATTATGAAGAAGAACAATTTGAAGAAGAATATGAAGAGACTTGCAGACAAGATTTTGAAGAATCGGATGATGAGGTGTAGGAGTGTTTAAAATTAATTTTGATGCTTCACTTGTTAAAGATCATGTGGAACCAATACACTATCTTTGTTTTTAAATTTTGTTAATTTTTTAGTTCTTATCAGTAGCAACTCAAATTTTCATTTTGTAGCTATTCTTTCACTTCAATGTATTGTTTTAATGTTTCCAGTGCCCTATTTCTTGCACGAATAAGTTTCTTATATGTCCCCAAGTGTTTCTACAATTCTGGAACAAACTAAAACATCCAAGAACAATCATTTTACATGTGAGCAGGCCATGTTTCTATTTTCAGTGATTTTATCAAAATTAAATAGCCACCTCTAGTTCTTGTTGTTGTTTAGGCTGAAAACCAGCTTGAATGACCTGTATGTGTGCACATGAACATATTTTCAAAGTCATTTCAACAATACTTACATTACAAATCAAAATGCACCAGTAAGCTCTCAAATTTTTATTTTGTAGCTATTCTTTCACTTCATTGTAATGTTTTAATGTTATCAGGCCCTTATTTCTTGCATGAATAAGTTTCTTATATGTCTCTAACTGTTTCTATAAGTCTGGAACAAACTAAAACATCCAACAACACTTATTTTACATGTGAGCAGGCCATTTTTTCTATTTTCAGTGATTTATTAAAATTAAATAGCCACCTCTAGTTCTTGTTGTTGTTTAGGTTGAAAATCAGCTTGAATATAGAACGGTAATAGATGAGGGGTCTTGGAGGTGCAATGGATGCTAGCAATTTGTTGAAACCTAAGCTTGGTAGGGGGAACTGAAATTTATTAGTTTTAAAATAGAAAATGGTCACTGGTACTTTTTTCTATTTCAAGGCTTAGCGAAATGGGCTTGATGACTGTCATAAGGGACATGTATTTGACTTATTGAGGTAGAGAAACTAGGAAAATAAGTAGCTAGATGTAATTAGAAAAATAAACCAACAAAAATATTAGAAAATCGAAAAGTTGAGTTTAAATTTTGGAAATCTTTGATTTCAGCTTTATAGATTGATTTGAGGTTGCATATATACTAATACACATGTAAGGAACTTAGAGAAGCGAAGAATGCATGCAAGCATACAAGATTGGTGCGAAAAAAATCAACCAAAGAAAATAGCGAGAAAATTGAAAAATTGAGTTCAAATACATTAAATCTTTTAGTTTCGGTTTTTAGTTTGCTTTTATGTTGCCTATCTACTAATGCACATGTAAGGGACTTATAGAAGCCAATAATAGTTCATGCAAAAGCATGGGTTGATGCCGAAAAATCAACCAAAAACATAGCGTAAAATTAAAATATTTTGGAATACTATCTTAACTTGAAAAATTAAAAAGGATACCAGTAGATATGTGTCCCGGAGGCAATTTCAGTTGATTATGATGTTCAGAGTATAGAAGCATGTTCAAACTAAATCTTCTTTATGCCCAAGTTTTTAATGTGGAAACACAACCTTTCTACCATTTGAATTCTTCATTTTGCTACAAATTAATAAAAGGTACTAGCCAAAGGTGAATTAATTGGTCAATGAATAATCATAGAGAGATAAAGAGAGTGAAATCAATTTAAGCATACTTGTCCCCAAGAGAACAAACAAACCCATCACCGAGGTGACCAGAGCAATAAAATTGTAGTAGTGAACCAGATTTTATGAACAAAAAATCAGAAATAAATAGTGAGAAGGAAACAAGGAGGAAAGGGGAAGATAGAAGATGCATTTCCGAGTCCAGCTATAGCACAAAGTAAGAAACTACTTTCAAAGATGATAACATGAAGACAAGATCTCACTTCTTAAATATAAAAAGTCCTGATGATGCTAGTGAACTGCTCGAATAGAGAGCACATGTAGTTCTTACACACTGAATAAAAAAACATTGTTGCATAGAATAAATAAAACTGATCCAATACTAGAATAACAGAATTCATAAACTAAAGCTACAACGTCTTCGTCATCAAAAGAGCAAATTTTTCATAACTTCATGAAGAGGAGCTCCCATTTCTACTGCTTCTCCTCGGTTTTAATCCAACGCCTACGATGTTCAAACATAAGAAAAAAATAAGTATTAATAGGATGCCATTCTTGTTCAATGTATATGACATTAAATTTAATAAAACACATCAGAGTTTCAATGGGATGCTTAAACATTGAGGAAAAAAACTGAACAAGAAAATTTTGAACCTGATGTATTATCATCTACAAGTTGGCATGTAACAAATACAGCTTATGAGTAACAAGTTAACATGCAATTATGTTGACATGTTAGATACAAACTATCTTTGTTACCTGAATAGAGTCAGGCTGATCATTGATCTCTTGGACTTGTGGTGATTCCACAGTCTCTGTGTGCTCATTATTGTTCTCCTCTGCAGTATCATTCTGAGTCTACTTCTCAGTTTGATCCCTTTCTGAGAGTTGAGCTCTCTCAGAAGGTTGAGGAACCTGTTCAAGAACAGGGTTTTCTTCAGCAATATTAAGTGCTGGCATTGTTAATGTGGAAGCAATGGCAACATCTTCCATCATTCTATCTTCCTCACCCAGGCCTTCTTCTTCCTGCTGGGCAGAGGGGCTCTTGTTTTTCTGAAGAGCTGAGCTTGATGCTCCTCCATGTGTCTCATACTTGACTCTTTTGAGTACTTTTGCAAGTACTTCATCATCCTCAGAATCACTATTATGTGTTGGTGCAGACCCATCTATGATATTTCTATCATCTCTGGAGAGTTCTGGAGCATTCTGGTTCAGGACTCTTGGGGCATTCTGGAGTTGCCTTTCTGAGCGTCCAACATCTTCTGAGATCTTGTCTCCAGAAGGTTGCGCCTCTTGTATGCTTAGGGGCTTGGAGGCTCTTTTGCTATGAGTCCTCTTTATCTTGGCAACTGGAGGTTTAGCTTGAGCTTGCTCAGAGACCTCCTCACCTTGCTGTGCAGTTTCTTCTTCTTCTGCCTTTCTGAGTTCTCAGCAGCAAGTTTCTCATTTTCTTCAAAAGAGTGTCTGAAAAGAGAGTTGGTGACTGGGATTTCCTGCCTCTCTCTGAGAGTGATTCCCATTGTTTCCAGAATGTAACAGATTCTGAGACCAAAGTGCATATTGGCTTTTGGCTCAGCAAGGCCATTGATAATTTTGGGCTCAAATTCCTCAATATGTCCAAGGAACTTGTTGAACGCGTACTTCCCCCAATTGAAGTGGGTTTCCTGCCCTTCATGCTTCTTGTTCAGAAGATGTATCATCATCCATCTCTCCATACTTTCTGGTCTACTCCTCCTTTGTTGCCATCAAAGCAACGGACTAGGATAAGAGCTAAAGTACTCCAGTGTTTCTGGAGATGACTAGTTCTGATGGCCTTCAGAACAAAGTCTCCTAGGCAACCTTTTGCATTTTCTAATTGGATTGCTTCAAATAGCTCTTTGACGCCTTGAATCATGGAAGCGTCCTTGATGTTGATGTCTTCAAATGTTCCTCGATTTTTCAATCGGAATATCTTGCAGAAAGTCTTGCAGTCTAGAACAATTTCTTGTCCTTGGACTTCAGTCTGCATGTATTTTTCTTCTTCATCATTCACAACTTTTGTGAAGATTTTGGAGTTGTTATAGAACTCCAGTACATCCTGTTAGGAATATCTGTTAGTATTTTGATCACTCATCACATGTTCTTATCTTAGCCAGAAAGGTGATTAAGTGCTCTTGGTTCACTTGAACATTGTAAAAGAGGAAATCACTGAGTATGATTAGTCTAGTAAATCTTGTATTAGGATTATAGGTCTCTGAATGTAATTTTTATTTCAAGAAGACCATGAAGATCAATCCTAGCAATGGAGCTTTTCTGAAGATTAGAAGACTGAAGATTGCACAAGGTTTATGAAGACACAAAGGTTTAGTCTAACCTAGAAAGACTATGTCCTTAATCCTTTCTTAAGTATATTAACTTATTTTCGGGATATGATTCTGGACATATGAAATCATGAGTATGGAGCATGCAAGCCATCAGAAAGGCTCATGTATCCGTTGAGACTAATGGACAATGAACAGTACTATGCATTAAATGCACCGGCAGAAATGCTGCAAAAAGCAGTCCTCTCTGAAAAATGAGATAGTGACTTCTGAGTACATAGTTCAAGATATAAACGGATATAATTTGATAGAGAGCACAACGGATACAATTCAAACGCCTCTCAAATTTATCTATATATATCACACACTTAGATGCTTGAAGAACATACCTTAGAACGCTCTATCTTGCAAACTTACCATCAAGCAAAGTATTCTCTCAAGCACTCTACTACCCTTTCTGAAAGCTTTACATTTGAAGAATCACTAGTAGTTCTAAGTTGTCACGAACCTTAACAAGAGATTGTTATTCGTGAAAGAGTTGAACTATCGATATCATTTCAAGATCATTCTCCGTAAGCGGACACCAATTACTTGGGTCAGTAAAGAGCAGACTGTCATCCACTGAACAAGTGTATTAAGTAGTCTTGTTCTATTAGGCTCTCTGAAAACATAACTGAAAAAGTTATACGAGAAGCCTCTCTGACAAACCTTATAACCAACACCATCAACGTGGAGTAGAGGAAGTACTTGATTTGGGAAATCAGGGAATAACTCCAAGGTTATCTGAGTAGAGGAAGTACTTAGCTCTAGGAGCTAGGGAATAACTCAGGGGGAACATTTGGTTGGGAACCATTTGTTTAGGAATCTTAGAATAGGATTATTGTAAGGTGAACTCAATTATACATTCTAGTGAATTCTAGGTCTCGTAAAGACCGAAGTGGATTAGTTGGAGGATTACGCCACCTCCGGATACCACTATACTTCTGTGTTATTTACCTTTCAGATTTACATTTCAAAAAGCGCACACACACTTACTTATTGTTTACGCACTTACCTATCTTAAAGTCTTCCGCTCGAATTTAAGTATCGAAACCCCTGTGTTTCGAGAAGCGTTTATCGACAAAAGTTTTAAAAGACTATTCACCCCCCTCTAGTCTTTTACTTTGCCGTTATCTGGACCAACAAGTGGTATCAGAGCAGGAGGTTCACAAGCCTTCTGCACTGAACCTAGATTCCAAGATAGGTGAAGGAACTTTGTCCCTTTCTGAGGACTATATAATTTGTGTGTTAAGTGTGCAGGTATGTCTCTGAGTGATGCACCCGTTCTGAAGCCAGAAAACTACGAGAAATGGAAGAACAACATGATGCTCCATCTGGAGGCCATTAGTGATGAGATGATCTATGTCATCAATGAAGGGCCTATCAAAATCAGAAAACTCAAACAAGTTACTGAGGTGTCTGATGGAAGAAAAGCCTCAGACAAGGAAGATGGAAGCGAGGACATGGCTGCTAGTGATAGTGGTCATGTTGCTCATGGAAGCATTATATATGAAGACAAGCCAAGAGAGCTCTGGACATCTGAAGATGCCAAGAGACACAGATTGGATGGTCAAGCTCGTAATATAATCATCAAATCGACACCTGAGCACGTACAGTGTAAACTGTGGGGTGATAAAACGGCGAAAGTTGCCTGGCAATTGATTGAAGAAATTTGTGCCGGAACTGAGAAAACCAAAGAAAACAAGTTCGGAGTTCTTAAATTGAAGTTCCAAAACTTCAAACAAGGTCCCACTGAAACTCTGGAAGAACTTGATTTCAGATTTACTACTCTTATGAGTGATATGGCTGCACTTGGTGAAAGCAATAGATACTCCCAGTCAGAAAAGATTAAGACTATTGTCAGAAGTCTCAATCACAACTGGGAACACACTAAGTTCTTTTATTTCAATCAAGGGATGCCAAATATTACTCCAGTAGAGCTCTTCTCTCATCTTGCTACTGTAGACTATGAGACAACTCAGAGAGAACAAACAGCTGAAAAGTTGCAAAGTGTTGCTCTAGTTTCTCAAGGTACTTCTGAAAAGAAGGATACCAAAGAAGCATCTGAAGAAAATGCTCTTGCAGTAAGACACATGAAGAAATTTGTGAGTCAAGAGATTGAGAGAAGAAAAGCTAAAGAAAAGCTGAAAAAGCATCTTGGCCCAAACTATCATCAGTACAAGAACATAAAAATGAACAACTCTCTGAACACCCCCATTCGTAAAGGTGTTAATCTTGAAGTCAGAAATAGGAAATGATATCGCTTATATTGTCAAAAGCCCGGTCACTTCAAGAGATTGTCCCGCTTTAAACAAGCTCAAGACAGTGACAAGAAGGATGTAAGAAATTTCAAGAGAAATCAAAGGGCCTTCTTGACCAAGAAAGGAAGAAGATTCAAATTCAACTTGATGCTCTAGACTTTGAGACAGATTCTGAAAATGGAGATTCAGATGACTCAAACCTACCATCACCAGAATTGTGTGGAATCACCCACGATGTAATTGACTTCGGCCTTAAGAAGAAAGAAATGTGTGGAGTTGCTGAGATTGCTGGTCCAGACATCTCCAACATTGAAATGTGTCTTATGGCTGATGAGGTAACTAACAATTCACAATTTATGTACTATGAGAGTGATGATGGAATTGAGGATCCTGAGTCAAGAGTGAATTGGATCGTTATGAGAAAGAATTTCTGGAAGCACAATCCAAAACCAGAATTCTAGAGGAAAGCAAAGAAACTCTTGAAAAAGAGGTTTCTGAGCTAACCAGAGTATCTGAGTACAAGAACGCTGAAATAGCCTTTCTGAAATCTCAGATACCTGAGAATGAAAATTCTCACAAACTAGCCTTTGATGAACTTACTAAGAAAATGATGAAGCTGCTTTCTGAGAATGAAGAACTCAGAAAGAAAGAGCTATCCTTCCAATCTTATGCAAAGGCTAGTGACACTCTCACTGAGGTTCAATCCTATCTGAGAGATCCCTCTGAGAAAGGTGGACTTGGACTTGATGAACAATCGAGTAATTCATCTCCTCTGAAGAAGAGTGATGAAAGGTTGACCTTTGTAAAAAGTCAACAGAATGGTTTTTCAACCACCTATAGCATTGGTCAGAAAGCTAGGGTAGTTGACAAAGGAAAAGGAGTAGCAACCCAACCTTTGAAAGAACAACAAGTTCACAAGAAACTTGCGGATAAGGTTTCTGAAAAGAAACAAAACCCTCAGACATGTAACCATCCACATTGCTACATTACTCGGAAAGGAAGAATTGCTGGAATAGGCAAATTCTCTACTGTACCATTTTATGAAAATAAAGATGGTGTAGAAACTAGTAAGGCTTCTGAAGAACGTATTCAGGAAGCCAAAGGTGTTCGAAATGGCATTGGCTATCGTGCTATTGGAAAAGTTCTTCTGCAACAATATAAGGAAGGACAAGAACAATGGCGCAAGGCTGATATTGCACGTAGCAATAGACAGGAGTGGAAGAAATCTTAAGCGACTGAAAAACTGAATGCCAGAGCTAGAAGGAACCTGGCCAGAAAGGCTAAGTTCTTTAAAAGCAATCCCGAAACCTGTGGTCCAGAAAGCACCAAAAGGAACACCTAGAAACACCACAAGAAGGAAAATTGAGATCAAAATTACTGATTTTATTGCATCTCCTTCTGATTAAGTTAGACAAAAATAAACTCCCAAGAAATTCACTAAAATGTGGATTCCTACTGGAAGAATGTTTAGTCCAAATGGTTCTATCTCTGAAGCAAGAACCTAACTCCTGTTTCCTGTTTTGTGCAGAACGCCTCTTGGACTAAGGCTCAATGGCTATTTGATAGTGGATGCGGAAAGCACATGACAGGAGACAAAGCAAATCTGGTCAACTACAAAGCTTGCAACAATGGACAAGACATCAGATTTGTTGGAGGAGAATTAAATCCCTCTCTGGGATTTGGCAACGTCAAATTAGGATCATTAACTATCACTGACGTATTACATGTTAAGGGTTTGAAATATAATCTATTTAGCATGAGCCAGTTTGCAGACAAGGTTCTTATCATAAATTCAAAGCAAAGTATTGCAAACTTATTGACAATGAGTCAAAGCAGATCTTGGTTGCTCGGTAAAAGCGATCTTTATGTTGCCGACTGGGCATCTGCCACAACTGAAGAATGTCTCATGGTGAGTCAATCAGGTCACACAGAAGAGCACTGGTTATGGCACAAAAGAATGAGTCACTTGAATTTCAAAACCCTGAACAAACTTGCCAAGAAAGAGTTAGTGGTTGGCCTTCCCAAAACATCTTCCAGAAAGGATGGTATCTGTTCTGCCTGTCAGATGGGGAAACAATCTAAGATCTCTTTCAAGTCCAAAATCAGACACTCTAGTGTTAGACCACTGCAACTATTACACATGGATCTTTTTGAATCATCTGTAACTAGTTATGCAGGAAAGAAGTATGGTCTTGTTGTTGTAGATGACTTCTCAAGATTCACTTGGGTTGTCTTTCTGAAGCACAAATCTGATGCAAGGGTGGAGATACCAAACTTCTTTGAATAAGCTTGAAGTCATGAAAATGACAAGGTATCTCGCAATCGAATGCAGACCGTAATGCGAGTTTGTCAACCAAAGACATTAAGGAGTTTTGTACCAGCAAAGGTATACAACACCAACTTTCCACTGTAAGAACACCACAACAAAATGGTGTTGCAGAAAGGAAAAATAGAACACTTAAAGAAGCAGCAAGGACAATGCTAGCTGACACTGAGATAAGTGAAGTTTATTGGGTTGAAGCTGTAAACACAGCATGCTACACTCTGAACAAATGTCTGATAAACAAACACCATGATAAGACCCCTTATGAACTCTTGGTTGGTAGACCCCCTAATATCAAACATGTAAAAGTATTTGGTTGTAGATGTTTTGTTCTTAACAATGGAAAAGAGTATCTAAGAACATTTCAACCAAAGGCAGATGAAGGTGTGTTTCTTGGTTATTCTATGAATAGCAAAGCATACAGAGTTTACAACAAAAGAACAAAGAAGATTGAAGAATCAGTTCATGTTGTATTCTATGAAGGAAGCAAGAAAACACCCCTTGCTGATGAACTCCCAGAAAGGTTCAAGGAACTAATGATAAAGGATTCTGAAGAGGAACTCTCAGAAAAGAAACACATCATTGTGGAAAGAGAGGATGACTCTGACAAAGAAAAGCATGAAATGCCTAGTAACAACCAGATGATTCTCAGACATGATGAAGAATTTCCTATGAGAATTCCAGAAATGGAAACTGAAGATGTTCATCAGAGAGCTAATTCTGGAAATGACCTCTCTGACATGTGCATGTCCTGAGCTCTCACCGAGAAAGTGTCGACATTCACCGCCTTCCGAGGTGCAAATGTCACGAATATTGAAGAAGTATCAAGTCATAATCATAGTGATTCACATTCAGATCACATAGATGTTGACCCTACTAGCCCTAAACCCATGATGAGATGGATCAAGGATCATCCTGCAAAAGATGTAATTGGACCAATCAATCAAGGTGTTAGGACTAGGAGAGCAATAGCTGAAAATGCTAATTCTCTCTTTGGACGTTTTATCTCAAACATTGAACCAAAAACTATAGAAGAAGCATTAAGAGACCAAGACTGGATCTCTGCAATGCAAGAAGAGTTGGATCAGTTTGAAAGAAACAAAGTCTGGAAACTAGTTCCATTTGTAGAAGAAATATATGTGATTGGAACTAAGTGGGTTTTCAGAAACAAGATGAATGAATCTGGTGAAATAACCAGAAACAAAGCAAGGTTGGTTGCCAAGGGATTCACCCAGACTGAAGGTTTAGATTTTGATGAGTCATATGCACCTGTTGCCAGATTTGATGCAATAAGACTCTTTCTAGCCTTTGCAGCTCATAAAGACTTTAAAGTTTATCGGATGGATGTCAAAAGTGCATTCTTGAATGGTGAACTTGCTGAGGAAGTCTATGTTGGACAACCACCTGGTTTTGAAGTTTCCTCAGAAAGTAGAATGGTCTATAAGCTACAAAAAGCTCTTTAGGGACTGAAACAGGCTCCAAGAGCATGGTATGACACTTTGGCCAAATACCTTCTGGAAAGTGGTTTCAAGAAAGGTGAAGTTGACAAAACTTTATTTACTTTAAACCATGATGGGAAACTACTCTTAGTTCAAGTATATGTTGATGACATCATATTTGGATCTAAGGACAAGCAACTTTGTGATGACTTTGCAAATCTCATGAAAAGTAAGTTTGAGATGAGCATGATGGGAGAATTGAACTATTTCCTAGGATTGCAAGTCAAGCGACTCAATGATGGAATATTCATTTGTCAGACAAAGTATGCAAAAGACATGCTCACAAAGTTCAAACTTAAGCCTTCTGAAAAGAATGCTAAGATACCTATGAGCATAGGAACCAAGATGACCTATACTGAATCAGATAAGAGTGTTGATGAACACAAGTATAGGAAATTGATAGGTTCACTACTTTACCTTACTGCAAGCAGACCTGATATTCAATATGCAGTTGGAGTGTGTGCTAGATTTCAAACAAATCCAATGCAATCACACTACAACATTGCTATGAAAATATTAAGGTATGTGAAAGGTACAATAGATGTAGGTTTGTGGTATCCTAAAGAAAGTGGATTGAGTTTGGCTGGTTACTCAGATGCTGATTATGATGGATCAATGCTTGATAGGAAAAGTACCTCAGGAACTTGTCAGTTTCTGGAAACTAGACTTATCTCATGGTTTAGCAAGAAACAAAACTCAATTGCAACTTCTACCACAGAGGCTGAATATATTGCTGCTGGTTGTTGTGCAACACAAATTCTGTGGATTCAACAACAACTCAGAGACTATGGACTCAATGAATAGAAAACTCCCATTTTCTGTGATAACACAAGTGCTATTGCAATCACACAGAACCCCAAATTCCATGCCAGAACAAAGCTCATTGATGTTAGACACCACTTCATCAGAGACCATGTTGAGAAAGGCAATATAGAGATACTCAAGATTGGCACAGAAGACCAACTTGCAGATATCTTCACTAAGCCCTTACAAGAAAGCCGGTTCTTGACCTTAAGACATAATCTTGGATTAATGGAGTTGCCTAAGGACTGAAAAATTGTCCTGAATCTCTAAAGACTGAATAAGTGAGTAGGTCTCTGAGAACAGGTTCTCAGAAGCCAAGTTGATAAGAAGTGATGCAAAGGTTTCTGAGTAGCAACACTCAGAAAGGCAAAACATTTCTGGAACGGGTATCCAGATAGGCAAAGGTCGGTACACATTTAATAAGTAAATAAAACTAGAACTTACTTACTGAGAGTGGGTCAAATACATTCAAACAACTGAAGCTTCTGACACTTGAATTCAGAAAGCTATGTAGTCATAAAGAGAAATGGACACACAAAGCCCAAAAGGTATAAGTTCTGAAAGTCAAACATGTGCAATGTCTTGTATTTTTACCATTTTCATGATAAAAAATATATAGATAAGGACTTGACACTCAGAATGATAAGCTCAAACGATTAAGTGTTCCTACTCTTTACTAAGTGACACAATGAATGTAGCATATTAAAAATCCATCATGTCGGCACAGTACCATTTGTTGATTGATATCATTACAAGATATTCAATATAAGCCCTTGATGAATAAACGTTTGATCTCAACGGTTTATATTAAAACAAAGCAAGTAATGTATGTTGAGAAATGCAGACATAGCCCACTACGCATTTAATGAAGTACAAAGGACGTACCACGCCTATGCAGATGCAAAGACACGCATTCATATTCAGCTATATGTATGTTGTATCTATGTACATTTTGTCTGCTATATATATAGGATTTGGGCAAAAGACAAACACTTTTACCAATTCAAATTTCAAACTCAGATCAAAACAAAGAAATCTCTCAAGATTTCGCAAAACCCTCTGCAAAACTCAACTTCTTGTGCTTAGTCTTACGAAAAGATAGACTAATCTCGATTAATTGTGCAAAATTCATCTGAAAAACACTCACTAAACTCTATATAAGAGATGGCACCCAAGAAGATGACCACCAAGAACCCTAAGGCAACATCCTCCGCTTCCCCGAAAAGCAAGGAGGAAAGGAACTTAAGGTGTTGAATAAACGCCTTCTGGGAAAGTTTACCCCATCGGACTGGAACCCTAAACACAAAATGAATTGGGGAGCCTTTCTAGTAAAGAGATATGTACCAGCAGTTATATCTTCAAAACCAGAAAGGAAACTGATATTGGGAATGCTGAAGAATTTCCATATCTACAAGCTTCTATCTGCTGCACCCAGTGGACTATCCACACTGGATGTACTGGAGTTCTATAACAACTCCAAAATCTTCACAAAAGTTGTGAATGATGAAGAAGAAAAATACATGCAGACAGAAGTCCAAGGACAAGAAATTGTTCTAAACTGCAAGACTTTCTGCAAGATATTCCGATTGAAAAATCGAGGAACATTTGAAGACATCAACATCAAAGACGCTTCCATGATTCAAGGCGTCAAATAGCTATTTGAAGCAATCCAGTTAGAAAATGCAAAAGGTTGCCCAGGAGACTTTGTTCTGAAGGCCATCAGAACTAGTCATTTCCAAAAACACTGGAGTACTTTAGCTCTTATTCTGGTCCATTGCTTTGATGGAAACAAAGGTGGAGTAGACCAGATAAGCATGGAGAGATGGATGATGATGCATCTTCTGAACAAGAAGCATGAAGGGCAGGAAACCCACTTCAATTGGGGGAAGTACGCCTTCAACAAATTTCTTGGACACATTGAGGAATTTGAGCCCAAAATCATCAATGGCCTTGCCGAGCCAAAGGCCAATATGCACTTTGGTCTCAGGATGGATCTACATTCTGGAAACAATGGGAATCACTCTCAGAGAGAGGCAGGAAATCCCAGTCACTAACTCCCTTTTCAGACACGCTTTTGAAGAAAAGGAGAAACTTGCTGCTGAGAACGCACTCAGAAAGGCAGAAGAAGAAGAAACTGCACAACAAGGTGAGGAGGTCTCTGAGCAAGCCAAAGCTAAACCTCCAGTTGCCAAGAGAAAGAGGACTCATAGAAAAAGAGCCTCCAAGTCCCTAATCATACAAGAGGCACAACATTCTGGAGACAAGGTCTCAGAAGATGTTGGACGCTCAGAAAGGCAAATCCAGAATGCCCCAAGAGTCCTGAACCAGAATGCTCCAGAACTCTCCAGAGATGATAGAAATATCATAGATGGGTCTGCACCAACACATAATAGTGATTCTGAGGATGATGAAGTACTTGCAAAAGTACTCAAAAGATTCAAGTATGAGACTCATGGAGGAGCATCAAGCTCAGCTCTTCAGAAAAACAAGAGCCCCTCTGCCAAAGAAGAAGAAGGCCCGGTGAGGAAGATAGAATGATGGAAGATGTTGCCATTGCTTCCACATTAACAATGCCAAGACTTAATATTGTCAAGAAAACCCTGTTTGAACAGTTCCTCAACCTTCCGAGAGAGCTTAACTCGTAAAGGGATCAAACCGAGAAGGAGACTCGTAATGATACCGCAGAGGAACAATAATGAGCACAAGAGAGTGGAATCACCACAAGTCCAAGAGATCAATGATCACCGACTCTATTCGGGTAACAAAGATAGTTCAGATCTAACATGTCAACATAATTGCATGTTAACTTGTTACTCATAAGTCGCATTTGTTACAGTGCCAACTTGAGACACACTTTTGGGGAAGAAAACCTCATCCACCCCTTTGAATCAAGAAGAAATTCCTCCAACCTCGTAACATCAAGAAGAGCCCCACAGGTGTAGTAAAAGTTATCTCCGAACAAGAAATAACTAACTAAAATTGCTCTTATGTTCTAATATTCTTAATGCCTTCTTAGGCTCCAATCGAGGAAGTAGTGGTGGTGGAACCAACACCCCAAAACCTAGAGATTCCGTGAAAAAGCTCTCGAGGAAGTATTCTTGAGCCTTCTCTGGAAGTAAGGTAAGTCTCGCACTTTTTTTCAACGCTTGGAAAACCTACATTTCGGAAACACAATTGGATGGAGAACAGAGTTGTGTCATCTCCTCCAAAATTCTTATCTTTAAAACCAGAAAGCAGCAGAAAAAAAAAAGGCGAAAGAAAGAAGTGGTTTTCAAAGAACATGCTATGAGCTTACTCACTTGAAAGTAAGTGAAGTCTCAAAAAGCACTTTTTCCACCTATTTTTTCTAAAAGTTTCTAAAAAACATGTTTTTTTAACTCTCGTGTTCAAAAAGAAAGGTTGATGAGAGATAAAAATTTCTCTCACACCAAAGTATCCGAGACCTCCGTGCCCAAGCAAGCAAAAATCCAAGCAGATGATGAGCCTAGTGTTTCTACATAGGTATGCTCGTAAAGCTCATCATACGTATACTAACACAAGTGGTTTTGACAAAAACTAACTTGAACACTTTCTTCGTGCTCAAAGTCTAGTGCCGTTGATTTACTCAAGGCCTTCGAAGCACACCTTAAAGAAACATCTCAAGTGCTTGATAAAAAAGGCGACCTTTCCAAGTAGCCGTAAGTATCGGAAAAGAGAGCAATTGCCTAAATCTGGAGGATTATATCCATGCATTGTTCCTCACAGAGTCCTACTCATTTGCCACTCTAATGCATGAAGACTTCATTCATGAAGTAGCACAAATACTTATATAGCGATTTCAAGTCTGCGGATGCTCAATGCTCAAACCCAAGAGTAGATGGTTACCCATCCTGCCTTGCCCAGCAAGCTCACTACTTATCTTGCTGAACAAGAAGAAGTTAATGGGAGGATGATTACATTCCCAAATGTGATCAACCTGGTTTCAGAAGATGATGAGGAGATGGACGAAAATGATTATCAAGAACCTCCCTCTGAGCATCCAAACCAAGAAACAAAGAACAAGAGTGATGATGATGATCGTAATGATGATCCCCAACCCGACAAGGCGGATTCGAAGCTAGCAAAGAGAGAGGAGACAAGGATACTCCCTCAATTGCTCAGAAAGCTCCATCATCATCACCTCCCAAGTCTCATCAAGATACCCAACAAGCTGAACACAATGATGCCATAGAAGAAATTTCAGCTGCTGAGTTTAGGATTGAACAACTCAGAAAGGTATTGGAAGAAGAGAAGAGAATCAACATTGAGACTCAAGCTCTTATTGATGAAAAGGAAGCCAAAATCAAAAAGCTCGAAGAAGCTAATGCCAAAGAATTGGCACTCAAAGATGAGCAAAGAAATTTGAAGAATGCCATTGTTGTCACATTACTTTGAAATAGATGCAATGGATGACAATGATGATGATGAAGAGCATCTTTGAGATCGCATCAGAAAGACCTTCTACATCTTCTCAGAAGGCCAGAACACTTGATGGAAAGAAGAAGAACATTGTCAATCTGCAAACAATCCAAGAAAAGGATTATGATAGTGATGCTGAAACCCACAACTTGATCACTGAAGAAGAAGATGAGAGACTTGTCACTCAGCACAAAAGAGCCCTACTTGCTCCTCATATATTCTCTGCACCAAGTAGTTCAAGAAGTGAATAGCACTGCAAAGGAACAAAGTGTCTTTTAGAACTCGGAAAGACACTAGTTGCCCAAGATACGTAATGCTAAATCCGTCCCCGGAAGAGATGAAGCCATTGGCTGCTGCTTTACTCAACAGAGCAACCAGCATAGCTCTCTCTCTCAGAAAGACCTAGGGTTGGTCAGGGATGAGGATTGTAACAATGCTAATGCAGCATTGAATGAAGCCAGCCATGCTGTCCTGCAAGCCAACGCCATCCTAAGGCCGCTTGAAGAGCTCAATAGAAAGGAGCAGGAACTGGTTAGACAGAACAACGAGCTGAGGAAGGAACTTCAAGAATTAGTCAGGGTGCACAACAATCTCCAGAAAAACTTTGACACTCTCTCTGAAGCTTATGCTATCATGAGTCAGTCATTCATGACTAAGGGGGAAGAAGAGATGCCTCAGAAAGGCAGAGGAAGAAAAAGAAAACAATCAAATCCTCCCTCCTCAAGTCAACTTGTCATTAAGGACACCACTGGAGACACCCTTGCTGAAGAAGTTGTTCCAGATCAACCAGCCAGAAGGCTGAGAAGTATGGTCACTAGGGGAACCAAGTCCCTTAGAATCTCAGAAGAGAAGAAGACTTCTGAAGAAGAAGAAAAGGAAGAAGGAGAAGTAAGAGGTCAAGAAAGCTGCAAGTCTCCAATTTTGGACTTCAATAATGATGATGAGGATCTCCTGACAGAAGGCCACCAAATAGAAAAGCAAGAAGGGATTTCCAGTTTGGCAGAATAAACAATGAAACACATTAAGAAAGGCCAACTGATGCCCACATTGAGTATATGAAGACTAGTAATGAAGAATCTTCATATAGGTGCATTCTGAACAAGAGAGGGTATTGGATTCTGGAACTACAACATCTACTTGTCAATGATAAGTTTCCAACTCCCATCCTCAACCAGATCCTGAAATGAAGAGAAGGTAAGCCAGAATTGCTAAAACCTGAGCACCTTCATGCCTGGTTAAACTTTGAAGTAGAAAAGAGGAATGAAGCCAGAAAGATGGATCTTTCTTTTGCCTGTCCTTACCCAAAACCTGATGATATACACAAGGTAAGAAAACTGGATGGTAGCTACAGCAGGAAGAACAAACTAGGTGTTTCAACCTATGAGTCATTCTATATGACATTGGATGAATACCTAGATGATATACACTATCTGGAAGAAATATACAAGTATTTCAACCTATCTCAGCTGCAAGTAGACCATGCCTGGGTTTGGGGAAAGTACTTCTGGGTCAAACATTTTCTGTGGAAGAATCACAAGCTTGGAAAGAGTTACCATGAAATATTTGACTTATCCAGAAAGACAGAGCTCTCTGTCAGAAGGATTCTTTATGACTATGTCCAAGAATGCAGAAAAGTGGATGATCATGTCAACTGATCCAGAAAGGGTGCTGAAGAACTTGAGGTATCTGAACCCAAGTTGTGTTTCTGAAGACTTGAAGACTAGTAACATTAGAATACTCTTTTGGAGCTTGGACTCTCCTTTGTTCTAATTTACTTAGTATGTTTTATTACTTTTTGTAATCTTGCTGATTGTTTCTGAAATTCTCTATCTGTAAAAGTTGCATCTTACTCTGTAAACTGTACCTATCTGAAGATCATACTCTCAGATACATTTTAATAGATGACAACTTATCAGCAAAGATCACTTCTTGTGATTTGGTTGATGTTTACTTTCTGCACTTAATTCAACTAAAATTAAATATCATTTGAAATGATTAAGTGGTGGATTGTTTTCTCTTCCAGGATTACAATTTTGTAATAGGACTTGAAAGATAGTTGTGGATGACTGATCAAAAAGGGGGAAATTTGTTAGGAATATCCGTTAGTATTTTGATCACTCATCACATGTTCTTATCTTTGCCAGAAAGGTGATTAAGTGCTCTTGGTTCACTTGAACATTGTAAAAGAGGAAATCACTGAGTATGATTAGTCTAGTAAATCTTGTATTAGGATTATAGGTCTCTGAATGTAATTTTTATTTCAAGAAGACCATGAAGATCAATCCTAGCAATGGAGCTTTTCTGAAGATTAGAAGACTGAAGATTGCACAAGGTTTATGAAGACACAAATGTTTAGTCTATCTCAGAAAGACTACGTCCTTAATCCTTTCTTAAGTATATTAACTTATTTTCGGGATATGATTCTGGACATATGAAATCATGAGTATGGAGCATGCAAGCCATCAGAAAGGCTCATGTATCCGTTGAGACTAAAGGACAATGAACAGTACTATGCATTAAATGCACGCAAAATCTTTAAGCAAATCCTCTCTGAAAAATGAGATAGTGACTTCTGAGTACATAGTTCAAGATATAAACGGATATAATTTGATAGAGAGCACAACGGATACAATTCAAACGCCTCTCAAATTTATCTATATATATCACACACTTAGATGCTTGAAGAACATACCTTAGAACGCTCTATCTTGCAAACTTACCATCAAGCAAAGTATTCTCTCAAGCACTCTACTACCCTTTCTGAAAGCTTTCTGTTGCTTGAAGAATCACTAGTAGTTCTAAGTTGTCCTGAACCTTAACAAGAGATTGTTATTCGTGAAAGAGTTGAACTATCAGATATCATTTCTAAAGATCATTCTCCAGAACGGACACCAATTACTTGGGTCAGTAAAGAGCAGACTGTCATCCACTGAATAAGTGTATTAAGTAGTCTTGTTCTATTAGGCTCTCTGAAAACATAACTGAAAAAGTTATACGAGAAGCCTCTCTGACAAACCTTATAACCAACACCAT
This sequence comes from Plantago major, assembly GCA_026545765.1. Classification (NCBI taxonomy): domain Eukaryota; kingdom Viridiplantae; phylum Streptophyta; class Magnoliopsida; order Lamiales; family Plantaginaceae; genus Plantago; species Plantago major. Next base: position 94,247,870 of record CM048840.1, read on the forward strand.
CAACGTGGAGTAGAGGAAGTACTTGATTTGGGAAATCAGGGAATAATTCCAAGGTTATCTGAGTAGAGGAAGTACTTAGCTCTAGGAGCTGGGGAATAACTCAAGGGGAACATTTGGTTGGGAACCATTTGTTTAGGAATCTTAGAATAGGATTATTGTAAGGTGAACTCAATTATCTGTTCTAGTGAATTCTAGGTCTCAGAAAAACCGAAGTGGATTAGTTGGAGGATTACGCCACCTCCAGATACCACTATACTTGCTGTGTTATTTACCTTTCTGTATTTACATTTCAGCAAAGCACACACACACTTACTTATTGTTTCTGCACTTACCTATCTTAAAGTCTTCCGCGCCCTGAATTTAAGTATCAGAAACCCCCAGGTTTCTGAGAAACTGTGTTTATCGACAAAAGTTTTAAAAGACTATTCACCCCCCCTAGTCTTTTACTTTGCCGTTATCTGGACCAACACATCCAGTGTGGATAGTCCACTGGGTGCAGCAGATAGAAGCTTGTAGATATGGGAATTCTTCAGCATCCCCAATATCAGTTTCCTTTCTGGTCTTGAAGGTATAACTGCTGGTATATATCTCTTTACTAGAAAAGCTCCCCAATTCATTTTGTAGTTAGGGTTCCAGTCCGATGGGGTAAACTTTCCCATAAGGAGTTTATTCAACACCTTAAGTTCCTTTCCTCCTTGCTTTTCAGCAGGAGCAGAGGATGTTGCCTTAGGGTTCTTGGTGGTCATTTTCTTGGGTGCCATCTTTTATATAGAGTTTTGAGTGAGTGTTTTTCAGATGAGTATTGCACAATTAATCGAGATTAGTCTATCTTTTTAGAAGACTAAGCACAAGAAGTTGAGTTTTGTAGAGGGGTTTTGCAGAAATCTTGAGAGATTTTGCTGTTTTGATGCAAGTTTGAAATTTCAGAATTGGTAAAAGTGTTTGTCTTTTGTCCAAATCCTATATATATTGCAGACAAAATGTTCATAGATACAACATACATATAGCTGAATATGAATGCGTGTCTTTGCATCTGCATAGGCGTGGTACGTCCTTTGTACTTCATTAAATGCGTAGTGGGCCATGTCTGCATATCTCAACAGACATTACTTGCTTTGTTTTAATCTCAACCGTTGAGATCAAACGTTTATTCATCAAGGGCTTATATTGAATATCTTGTAATGATATCAATCAACAAATGGTAGTGTGCCGACTTGATGGATTTTTAATATGCTACATTCATTGTGTCACTTAGTAAAGAGTAGGAACACTTAATCGTTTGAGCTTATCATTCTGAGTGTCAAGTCCTTGTCTATATATTGTTTATCATGAAAATGGTAAAAAATACAAGACATTGCACAAGTTTGACTTTCAGAACTTATACCTTTTGGGCTTTGTGTGTCCATTTCTCTTTATGACTAAATAGCTTTCTGAATTCAAGTGTCAGAAGCTTCAGTTGTTTGAATGTATTTGACCCACTCTTAGTAAGTAAGTTCTAGTTTTATTTACTTAATAAGTGTGTACCAACCTTTGCCTTTCTGGATACCCGTTCCAGAAATGTTTTGCCTTTCTGAGTGTACTCAGAAAACCTTTGCATCACTTCTTATCAACTTGGCTTTCTGAGAACCTGTTCTCAGAGGCCTACTCACTTATTCAGTCTTTAGAGATTCAGGACAATTTTTCAGTCCTTAGGCAACTCCATTAATCCAAGATTATGTCTTAAGGTCAAGAACCGGCTTTCTTGTAAGGGCTTAGTGAAGATATCTGCATGTTGGTCTTCTGTGCCAATCTTGAGTATCTCTATATTGCCTTTCTCAACATGGTCTCTGATGAAGTGGTGTCTAACATCAATGTGCTTTGTTCTCGCATGGAACTTGGGGTTCTGTGTGATTGCAATAGCACTTGTGTTATCACAGAAAATGGGAGTTTTCTCTTCATTGAGTCCATAGTCTCTGAGATGTTGTTGAATCCACAGAATTTGTGTTGCACAACAACCAAGAAAGAATATATATTCAGCCTTTGTGGTAGAAGTTGCAATTGAGTTTTGTTTCTTGCTAAACCATGAGATAAGTCTAGTTCGTAAACCCACAAGTTCACGAGGTACTTTTCCTATCAAGCATTGATCCAGCATAATCAACATCTGAGTAACCAGCCAAACTCAATCCACTTTCTTTAGGATACCACAAACCTACATCTACTGTACCTTTCACATACCTTAATATTTTCATAGCAATGTTGTAGTGTGATTGCATTGGATTTGTTTGAAATCTAGCACACACTCCAACTGCATATTGAATATCAGGTCTGCATGCAGTAAGGTAAAGTAGTGAACCTATCAATTTCCTATACTTGTGTTCATCAACACTCTTATCTGATTCAGTATAGGTCATCTTGGTTCCTATGCTCATAGGTATCTTAGCATTCTTTTCAGAAGTCTTAAGTTTGAACTTTATGAGCATGTCTTTTGCATACTTTGTCTGACTAATTAATATTCCATCATTGAGCTGCTTGACTTGCAATCCTAGGAAATAGTTCAATTCTCCCATCATGCTCATCTCAAATTTACTTTTCATGAGATTTGCAAAGTCATCACAAAGTTGCTTGTCCTTAGATCCGAATATGATGTCATCAACATATACTTGAACTAAGAGTAGTTTTCCATCACGATTTAAAGTAAATAAAGTTTTATCAACTTCACCTTTCTTGAAACCACTTTCCAGAAGGTATTTGGCCAAAGTGTCATACCATGCTCTTGGAGCCTGTTTCAGTCCGTAAAGAGCTTTCTGTAGCTTATAGACCATTCTACTTTCTGAGGAAACTTCAAAACCAGGTGTTTGTCCAACATAGACTTCCTCAGCAAGTTCACCATTCAAGAATGCACTTTTGACATCCATCTGATAAACTTTAAAATCTTTATGAGCTGCAAAGGCCAGAAAGAGTCTTATTGCATCCAATATGGCAACTGGTGCATATGACTCATCAAAATCTAAACCTTCAGTTTGGGTGAATCCCTTGGCAACCAACCTTGCTTTGTTTCTGGTTATTTCACCAGATTCATTCATCTTATTTCTGAAAACCCACTTAGTTCCAATCACATATATTCCTTCTACAAATGGAACTAGTTTCCAGACTTTGTTTCTTTCAAACTGATCCAACTCTTCTTGCATTGCAGAGATCCAGTCTTGATCTCTTAATGCTTCTTCTATAGTTTTTGGTTCAATGTTTGAGATAAAACATCCAAAGAGAGAATTAGCATTTTCAGCTATTGCTCTCCTAGTCCTAACACCTTGATTGATTGGTCCAATCACATCTTTTGCAGGATGATCCTTGATCCATCTCATCATGGGTTTAGGGCTAGTAGGGTCAACATCTTTGTGATTTGAATGTAAATCACTATGATTATGACTTGATACTTTTTCAGTATCTGTGACATTTTGCACCTTAGAAGGGCGGTGAATGTCTGACACTTGCTCAGTGTGAGAGCTTTCTGGGACAGGTCTGTCAGAGAGGTCATTTCCAGAGTTAGCTCTCTGATGAACATCTTCAGTTTCCATTTATGGAATTCTCATAGGAAATTCTTCATCATGTCTGAGAATCACCTGGTTGTTACTAGGCATTTCATGCTTTTCTTCGTCAGAGTCATCCTCTCTTTCCACAATGATGTTTTTCCTTTCAGAGGGTTCTTCTTCAGAATCTTTTATCATTAATTCCTTGAACCTTTCTGAGAGTTCATCAGCAAGGGGTGTTTTCTTGCTTCCTTCATAGAATACAACATGAACTGATTCTTCAATCTTCTTTGTTCTTTTGTTGTAAACTCTGTATGCTTTGCTATTCATAGAATAACCAAGAAACACACCTTCATCTGCCTTTGGTTGAAATGTTCTTAGATACTCTTTTCCATTGTTAAGAACAAAACATCTACAACCAAACACTTTTAGATGTTTGATGTTAGGGGTCTACCAACCAAGAGTTCATAAGGGGTCTTGTCATGGTGTTTGTTTATCATACATCTGTTCTGAGAGTAGCATGTTGTGTTTACAGCTTCAACCCAATAAACTTCACTTATCTCAGTGTCAGCTAGCATTGTCCTTGCTGCTTCTTTAAGTGTTCTATTTTTCCTTTCTGCAACACCATTTTGTTGTGGTGTTCTTACAGAGGAAAGTTGGTGTTGTATACCTTTGTTGGTACAAAATTCCTTTATGTACTGGTTGACAAACTCAGTACCATGGTCTGTTCTGATTGTAGATAACTTGTCATTTTTCATGACTTCAAGCTTATTCAGCAAGTTTGGTATCTCCACCATTGCATCAGATTTTTGCTTCAGAAAGACAACCCAAGTGAATCTTGAGAAGTCATCTACAACAACAAGACCATACTTCTTTCCTGCATAACTAGTTACAGATGATTAAAAAAGATCCATGTGTAATAGTTGCAGTGGTCTAACACTAGAGTGTCTGGTTTTGGACTTGAAAGAGATTTTGGATTGTTTCCAGATACCATCCTTCCTGAAAGATGTTTTGGGAAGGCCAACCACTAACTCTTTCTTGGCAAGTTTGTTCAGAGTTTTGAAATTCAAGTGACTCATTCTTTTGTGCCATAACCAGTGCTCTTCTGTGTGACCTGATTGACTCACCATGAGACATTCTTCAGTTGTGGCAGATGCCCAATCGGCAACATAAAGACTTCCTTTCCGCCGAGCAACCAAGTGTGTCTGCTTTGACTCATTGTCAATAAGTTTGCAATACTTTGCTTTGAATTTCACATAAATCCCTTGTCTGCAAACTGGCTCATGCTAAATAGATTATATTTCAAACCCTTAACATGTAATATGTCAGTGATTGTTAATGATCCTAATTTGACGTTGCCAAATCCCAGAGAGAGATTTAATTCTCCTCCAGCAAATCTGATGTCTGGTCCGTTGTTGCAAGCTTTGTAGTTGACCAGATTTGCTTTGTCTCCTGTCATGTGCTTTCCGCATCCACTATCAAATAGCCATTGAGCCTTAGTCCAAGAGGCGTTCTGCACAAAACAGGAAACAGGAGTTAGGTTCTTGCTTCAGAGATAGAACCATTTAGACTAAACATTCTTCCAGAAGGAATCCACATTTTAGTGAATTTCTTGGGAGTTTGTTTTTGTCTAACTTGATCAGAAGGAGATGCAATAAAATCAGTAATTTTGATCTCAATTTTCCTTCTTGTGGAGTTTCTAGGTGTTCCTTTTGGTGCTTTCTGGACCCTGGGTTTCTGGGATTGCTTTTCAGCTAACTTAACCTTTCGGGCTGTGGGCCTAAACAACTTGCTAAAGCCTGAAACCCAACCTCTTAATGTTGGGGCAAGTACCGACTGGGCCAAAATTATTCTAATGTTACTAATAAACCTTAACGCGTAATGATATAAATAGGTTAAAGATTTTTTTGATTAATAACCACGTCGGGGGTTATTAAACGCAACATGTTTTCGGCTAAACGCAACACAAATATTTTGTAAGTTGACGAAAATGCCCCTAGCTAAAAAAAACTTATAAAATACGAAAAAATTTAAAAAACTCGTATATAAAATATGAAAACATTATACGAACATGTACGAACAGTAAATAACAACAGTAAACACAAATCGAAAAAATTTTCAAAATTTTTTTTTGCGAAAAATATTTCGGTTATAAAAATATTTACAAAAAACTTGAAGTAATTTCGAAAAAAAAAATTAAAAAAAAATATAGGTTATGAAATGGCCGGTTTTAAAACCGTCCATTTCTTAATTTGGCCGGTTTTAAAACCGGCCATTTCATGGATTGGCCGGTTTTAAAACCGGCCAGTTCATAATCTTCTGGGCTGTTTTAATTTTTTTTTTCAAATTGAAAGTAATTTGGAAATTTAAAAAAAATTTAAAAAAATACGAAATGGGATGTGGCCGGTTTTAAAACCGTCCATATGGTGAGGTGGCCGGTTTTAAAACCGGCCACTTCCGATTCCGTTTTTTTTTCTGTTTTTTTTAAATTTATTTTTGTGCTTTTTAATTGGTATACTTAATTTTTTTAATTTTGGAAATTGATTCTATTTTTTTTCCTTTCTATAAATTGATTTATGTAATTATTTGTTTGTTTTTGCGTTTTGCTAATTCAAATTTGCAATCGGGTTTGAAATTTGAAAAAGGATACAAACTTGAATAGGAAAATATTACATCAATAACTTCATCAAAAGTAATATACAATACGACTAGAATATCAAATAACGTACTAATATGATGTGACCGGAAAGACTAGATACTTAATTTGGAATTAAATCTTGCAAGTGTTCGGAAACTTGATCAACAACCGTTAATATGTCTTGCATCTGCATATACTGCCTGTTTAGTGGAGTGATGCGTCCGAGCATTGTAGCAACCAATCGTAGCCTCTACAAATAAAAATTAAATAGAAATAAGGATTTTGATAATACGAGCAAACATCGTGTATGTATATGAAACATACCACGCTTGGATCCATACTGGCTGGTTGGAATTCTTGAGTTGGATTAAATGATTGGGGCGGTGTCACTTGGATATGCGTACGTTGTCGAAACCAGTTTACGTACGCCGGAATTGTTTCATGACCAAATTGCACTCGAAGAGCCTGTTGATCGAAATTACATCGATGGTTCATGAAGTCTTCGAATGAGTCTCGAACTGAATGAGAACATCGGTAGAGTGATGGTTGTGGTGTCCTCTGTACAAGCAATGGTTTTATCAGTTCCTTAGGAATGTACTGGGGGTATTCGAACTGCCACATAACACGGTCCGGTATGTAAGCCTCCATAACCTTCAGACAATGAATAATTCCCCTATATTGTGATATGGGGACTGCCTCATCCGCCATTGTTCCGAATGGTGTCCAATTCACCTATTACATGAGACGCAAGTAACATAAGTGTATATAATTTTAAAAAAAAATGAAAGAAGAGTAAAACTTATTTGAATGTCATACTTCATTTGGTTTAACATTGTCCAATGCAGTTCTGTACATAAGATGTATAGAAGCTTCATCGTCGGTTCCCAAGTTCAATCTCTGAAGATGTGGAAAATACCGGTATATCCACGCCTGAAATAGTTTAAAGACTTGATTGAAATGATCTTTTCTAAAGTTATGTAAAAATTGTATATATATATATATATATATATATATATATATATATACATATATATATATACATATATGTATGTATATATATATATATATATATATATACATATATGTATACATATATATATACATATATGTATGTATATATATGTATGTATATATATGTATGTATATATATATATATGTATGTATATATATACGTACATATATATATATGTATGTATATATATATACATATATCAATATACATATATGTATGTATATATATATATACATATATATATATATATATACATATATGTATATATATATATATGTATATATATGTATTGGTAAAATTTCGTATCTTGGTCCAGCCCAGAACTTAGTCCAAATTCTATTTGACATGGCCTCGTTTATGGCCCATTAATTGGTGATCAAGCCCAATTCATGAGAACAATCAAATGTGTTTCAGTCACTTGACGATTTTGCTAATCACGATCCAGTCCACATACATTTGACCAAAAGTCATCTTGGCCATGAGACCTGACGGATGAAGACTAGCCACCCCGCGGTCGACCCATGGAGATGGGCAATCATCTAAGATCCATATCCGATATCCCTGGAATGGAATGGACCAACAAATGAGGTCTTGCTCTAGCTCTAGCTCTTACTCGTCAAGAAGCCAAGGCCTCTAGCTTGACTCCTGGATCCACGCATACACCTCCATGATTGGTCTAGCTCAACCCAAGGTCCATCACTCATTGATCAACCAAGCAAAAGCCAAGGCCATCTCTTTGGTAGTCCTCGAAGGAGCTAAGGCAGCTTGATCTGATGAGCAGGTCGAGTCTCAAAGATCGAATGGCTAACCTAACTAAGCCAACTGACCAAGCTACCTAGCTCAATACCTTTCGTCAACCATCTGATTTATTGACGAGCTAACTAGCTAGTTGGCTCACCTAGCTAAGCCAACTACGGAGACCATCCAACGGGTTCCAGCCAACCTATCTAGTTCAAGCGACCTTGCCAACCATGCAGCTGGTTGACGAGCCAGCCCACATGGATCACTCAACCACATCCACAAGTCAACACTCATACTAGACTGATGGAACTAGTCAACCCACGAGATGGATGGTTGAACTATTTCGCCTAACAGACTCCACTAAAGAAGTGTCTTCCAACCGACTGAGAAGGAGTCCAACTCCATTCAAATGAACTCCAACAACCTTATCGGAAATGAGGGAGAAGTGGGTGGAGAGATTCCAACGGGTGAAAGGAAGAGTCTCTATATAGGAAGGAAAGGAGGAAGGTTAAGATCATCGAATATTGACTAAACAAACCCTAGCAATCTCTCTGATGCCTCCATCACTCTCAAGCTATCCGATCAACCTCTAAGCCACTTACGTTCATCCACCATCTCCTTCCACCTTCAACCACCACCATCATCCATCTTCCGACACGACTAGCTAGCTCCCTCAGACGAGCTCGGCTAGCCATCTCACGGGTGCCCGTCCATTCATTGCCGAACCGATCCACTCAACAGGATAAGTCGACTCTCATCATCCTTCTCTCTATCTCCTTCAATTCTTACATCTTCTTCCAGTTTACTGACTTGAGCGTCGGAGTCCCTTCGGTCGGCACCACACCGGTGTCACCTTAGAACCTCACGCCTCTAGGTTTGTTCTTGTTGCCTTGCAGGTCTTGTAGATCTCTGAGCGTCTACAATATATAATATAGAGGGGGCGAACCTGCAGAAGTGAAAGACAACCATCTACCTGTTTGCAATTGATACGTGTTGCAATTCCCAACTGTCTGTACTGATTTGCAAGTGCAGCAGCTCCCCATGCGTACGAGTCAACCTCATTCAGGTTGACGAGGAACTGTAGAAACCCGACAGGCACTCGATGACCAGATTTGTCGACAAATAGGGATGTGCCTAACAACCACAACAAGTACATGATAGTGTGTGATTCCGGTGGTAGAGTTTGTGCTTTTAAAGTTGCCTCAATGGTGCTACGCTTGAAACCAGCACTTTTAAAGTTGGATTTCGCTACGACTTCAGTCATTTGCATATGAGTTGCTAATGCCACCTTAAGTGCTTCTGGTGCGGCTTTTGCCTTAACAGCACGACCATGAACAGGGACTCCGAGCAAATAGTGGACAACATGCAGTGTTATTGTCATCTCACCAAATGGCATGTGAAAGGTATTGGTTTCAGGATGCCACCATTCAACAAATGCACTAATCAAAGGCATGTTGATCTTCGGATGCATATAGTTCGGCAAGCGTGCCAGACATGTGTTGTTGACAATATGAATGACACCATCGTTCAGATAGTCTCTGAAATGGCCTAAAGACCGGGGCTTGTCAAATCCCTCGAGAATATCGCGGTCCTGTAGATTTCAAATCTCAGTAAGAATAGTCGGTTTTTAAAAAACTGGAATGCACAGTTGTGAAAAAATTGAAGTAACTTACAATTCCTATCCATATGGAGTGAGCAATATGGCCTAGAAATCCGGTGAGTAACTCCGCATTTGTAGGGCCACCAGGAATACCGTGTGTGAGTTCTCTCCAAGCCTCATTAGGTTCTGCCTGTCCAGGGTCTCCGCTTCCACCCTCATAATTAGGCTCTCCCTCATAATCAGGCTCTGCTTCATGCACACGGTCTTCGCTTGTACCCTCTCGTTGATTATGGCCACCCCTGACAGAAGAACCATAAATGTGCTGGTTGTAAACATTACCAGCAGTGTTATGAATGTTGTGTTCAACTGACATCGATCTCCGGTCTGAACGCATAGACTGTCTATGTTGGGTGAAGTTTACATCAAAAGGAATTTCAGCTTCATCTCTACGCATAGACTCTGAGCGGATAGAACCGGGTGTCATGAACGAGTCTTCTCTCGACGGGGGTGATTCCATTTCATCAGAACTTCCCTCAGTTTGTTGCATTAATCTGTCCCTCATTGCTCTAGCTGATTGAGCAATTGGACCTCTAGTTTTGCCACCAATGTTGTTTAGTCGTCCAGAATATTGATCGACTGGTATTTCTGGAATCTCCTTGACCAATCTCTTGCTCCGTCTTGATCCCTCAGCACCACCATCTTTGGATGCACCACCCTTATACAATTTCTATACAAAGTTGAGAGTATTATCAACACAAAAAATTATGAATATTAATGTTCTAATCATATATTAATTAGAAAAATGCAATGGTTTATTAATGTATTAGTATTATTACCTTCCACACGGTCTCCACTTGATAGTCGGGATTGCTAGTTTTATTGAAGTGTGAAAATGAGAGAGTATGAAGATGAAGTAGAGAGGAGCGAGTGTGAAAAATAACATTTGAACCTCCTCTTATTTATAGAAATTGTCCGACCGGTCGAACCGGCCGATTTTTCGGTGGAGAAGGCAGACCGACCGGTTCGACCGGTACTGTTCACCGATACTGTTCACAGTTGACCGGTCAGTTGTGAACAGTACCGACATGTCACTGTTCATGACTGACGGGCACGGTCACTGTTCATGGCACGGGCACGGTTACTGTTCACCGGCACTGTTCACATGCGATTTTTTTTTAAAAATTATTTCAATTCCGTTTGTTATTTTTTACCTTCCCATTTCAATTCTAGTATTATTTCAAGACATTGGCACTCCATATTCATATTCGTTCGAGGCATTAGACAAAATATTCGTCTTACGATACTCCTCCACACCAGCACTTCTATATAAGGAGGGAGGGAGGGAGGTCACTAACACTCCACATACTCCTCCATACTTCCAAAACACTCCATCTTCAAATACGCAAATACGAAGTACCCTAACACTTAAAATAGACACTCCATACCCTACCACTTGAAATACCCAAACACTCCATTCCCGAACACTTAAAATACCCAAACACTCAAAATCCCATACGTATAATATGAGCCAATCAAGCGATTCGTCTGATTATGCGTCTAATGAATTTTCAGACTGCACGAACATTTTCATCAACAATTAGATTTTTGATACTCGAGAAAGGGCAATAGCATGGACACGTGTTACTGGCCTAGAAGAAAATATTTTTTTGCGATCTCACATTCTCGACCGAAACACGTGTACATGGCATGTGAGCGTGCTGGTGCACATAGGGTCACGACAACAACAAACCCGGAGGAAAATTCCAGAAACTCAACCGGTACTAAAAAGTTTTCTTGCCCATTTCAGGTGAAGATCGTGGAGAAGTTACCGGGCGAGTGGAGAGTTGTTGTGCAGAAGAATCACGAAAGACACAACCACCCCCTCGGGAAATACCCCCATTGGCACACTTCCACAGGGAAGTTGACTGATGAAGAGCACATGCGAGTAGTGCAGATGTTGCGTTCCGGAATGACACCTAAAGAAACGCTTGTTCAACTCGTACATGAATTCCCACTCAACTGTAGTGGGTTACGACACATATACAATGCTGAACAGAAAGCTCAACGGCAGGAGATGGGTGAAATGGAGCCAATGGAATATTTTATCCATTTGCTGCAACAACATAGCTACATATATTCTGCAGTCAAACACCCGGGAACTGACGTAATGGCTGGATTTTTCTTAGCTCATCCTAACACGAAGTCAATGCTACGTTTGTTCTCTCAAGTTGTCCTAATGGATGCCACGTACAAGACAAATATGTACGACCTGCCATTGGTGGAAGTGATTGGCATTTTACCGACTGGGCAAAACTACCATATCGCTTTTATTTTCATCTCGGACGAGAAGACGTCAAGTTATCACTGGGGGCTTACACGGTTGCGGGCATTGTTCACAGAATGTGGTGTTTTACCAGAGGTATTTGTTACGGACATAGAGCTAGCTGCAATGCGTGCCATAGAGGAAGTATTTCGTAATCAAGACATCGCGTGCGGAGGCATATATAAGGATGTCACGAGGTATATAAGTGCTACCGGGTACCAAAAGTATGAACGCGACGAAGGCAAGATGGGAACGTATCGTTTATGCAAGTACTCGGAACAATATGAGCGGTCATTGCCGAAATGGTAGAGGCCCGGGTTCACAACCTAAGTTCATCAGCGATTGCGTAAAACATGGTTGGACCCATACCACGTTCGATTTGTACACGCCGACGAAGGACATCCCGCACTTTGTTGTGACACGACCAATGTAATTGAATTTTGGTACTACATTCATTTCGTAATGTACTACTATCGACTGATCACTAACATTCAACAATGTAATTGCAGGGTCGAAGGTACGCATGGCAGGTACAAGTTATGGTTGGGGGCTTCAAACCAGAAGTTTCACCGGGGGTTCCCCAAGCTGCATAACCTGCTTCAAATGCACTATGATGCTATGTGCCCTGAGTTTGAGAAATCGCACACGAAGCATCCACATCTCTCTACCCGTGGAATATACCGCAGGCTTGGAGGTGCAGTTTCACATCTCGCTATAAAGTTAATGGTCCATGAAAGATCCACCGTTGATGCCGGTGAATGCGATCACGCATTGCGTACCAGTTGGTGACTAGCATGCGCATGTGAACAACAACAAAAGAGTGTGAGCAGGAGGAGCATAAATCCCATCACAGATATTCACGAGTTTTGGAGTACACTTCATATGGGAGAACTGTACCAGACAAGGCAACAAACAGTACGGGACCAGTTCGATGATTGGGCAAGGGACCGTAGGGAGTCTGCCACGGAGGAGGAACTCAGGTCATACTACGAAACTGAGAGCACGTCATACACGTACCTGGAGGATCCACCATTCAGATACAAGAAGAAAGCTGGCAGAATTCCTAGAGCAACTGGGAGGAGGATCCCGTCGAGTTGGGAAGATCAACCTGCCGGTCAATCTCAACAAACTCCCTCCAACAATACAGGCACGCATACAAGTACTGGTAATTCATTCTTATATCAAAATCAGATGCCAGCACAAGGTCTACGCAACATTCGAGGTTGGAATGACGTTCGTTTGGATGGAAACTGCGGATTTAGATGTATCGCACAGCTCCAATACAATGCACAAGAAGAGTGGCCACGTGTCAGGCAAGATCTTCTTCAGGAGTTGACGGACAACGCATATCTGTACATCGCGGAAATGGGGGCACCCCGGGTCCTGGAAATATCGAATGCACTAAACTGGTTTGCAGGATCATTCGTAGACGAAGACATTTATTGGTTTACACTACCAGATATGGGGCTGCTAACAGCTACGACGTATCAACGGGTATTCTCCTCATATGTAAGACATGGGTCTCACACATACTTGCCCTTGGAATGTCGTATGGATATGGATTCAGCTTCTCCGGACCCCCCACTGGTAGATCAAGAGTGGACAATCGCGTTTGTCAACGACAACCATTACATCAGATTGCGCGTTGGCCGAGAAAGTCCACTTCCACCACTCTGGCCAACCTGGGCGCATCAAACCGAGGCAAGAACAACGCATTGGGAGCAACATTATGCCGTTCGACTACGTCAGTGGTTTACAATGTAGTGTTTCGAGTAGCTCGTGATTAAGTAATACATGTAAATTTGAAATTTTGAACGGATTCTACCGATGTCAATTGGTCATTATCGAGACAAGTATAGTAGTGTTATTAAACAAACATGTAATAAAAAATGCAAAACGATAAAAAAAAAATTGGAAAAGGCAGTGGCCGGTTTTAAAACCGGCCAAATTACCACATGGCCGGTTTTAACTTCGTATTTCCTTTTTTTTAATTTTTTTTTTAATTTCCAAATTACTTGAAATTTGTTAAAAAAAAATAAAAAAAACCAAGATTATGAAATGGCCGGTTTTAAAACCGGCCATTTCTTGAGTTTTGAAAAAAAAAATGGGGCAGATTATGAACTGGCCGGTTTTAAAACCGGCCATTTCATAACCTTTATTTTTTTTAAAATTTTTTTTTTTCGAAATTACTTCAAGATTTTTGTAAATATTTTTATAACCGAAATATTTTTCGAAAAAAAAATTCGAAATTTTTTTTGATTTGTGTTTAATGTCCGTACATATTCGTATAATGTTTTCGTGTTTGCATATACGAGTTTTTTAATTTTTTTCGTATTTCATAAGTTTATTTTTTAGCTAGGGGCATTTTCGTCAACTTATAAAATATTTGTGTTGCGTTTAGTCAAAAACGTGCTGCGTTTAACATTGCTGACCACGTCGTGGGTATCTACATTCGCACGAAAGGATCTGTGAGGGCTGCAACTATTAACACTACCCACATAAAAAAACAAAAAAAAAATAGTTGTCATTGTTTCTCACTTGTCCCGGGCTCGTGGGCCTAAGACTATTTACCAATGGGTATGGTCAACGTCGCCACCGTGGTACAAAACGTATTGCAACGGTTTGATTGCAAGATTTTGAAATGCTGCCCTCTAATGGGTTGTGGTTACTATTCTGTCGCCAAAATTATTTACCCTCTCCGTCCCGGAGAACTTTATAGTTGGCGCTTAGTTTTATGTGAAAACTTTAAGTAATGATAATATATTAAAAAGGTGGTAAAAAGTGTACTTCTAGTGGCATTATGAGTAATTTGTGCGTAAAGTTAAGATTGTTTATTATTTGTTGGGTGTGAGGTATCTTCCTTTTTTGGTATGAAGTTATGTGAGACGGTTAAATATGACAAATGTAGAAGTTTTGCGTACAGAGGCAGTATTATTTATTTTTATTACATATTTAACATATTACATGAGTGTTTAGACGTTGAAATAAATGAAATTCCAATCATTTTTTTTTTTTTTTGTATTTAAGAGCGAAAAAATACTGAAATTTGAAATGGTTAATATATAGTTTGGTCTCTATTTGTAGAGGACGGAAAAACATTAATGTCGGTATAATTTTTGTATTTTACTATTATTTGGAGATGTGTTTGAGATATAGATTATGGGTAAGTTTTGAATTTGAAATTGGAGTTAATAAAAGGGGTTTTGAACTTGAAAGAGATTAATGACATTAATCTTGGAAACTTGCAATTAATGAAGATCTGCATGCGGGGTTATGCTGATGGGCGTCATGCTCCTACTCTGACAGCTAGTTAGATAGCTAGATCCAAGTTTTTGTCTATATCATGGGTTCATTGCAATGGAAATGTATGGCAATTGCATGAGGGAAAAAGGGCATGGGGTGAGATTAAAAATTGCCCAGGTAATGTACTGGAAATCAATTTACCCGTAATTGGCTCATTTTCATGCAACTTCATTCGTCTCTTCCAATTGGTTGCAGATTTCTAGCTATTTGACGCTAGGGTTCCCGCTAGTCCACCTTCTTCAAAATTTAATAACTGCTAACTCATTTAATTTTTTTATTCTTCTAACATTTTAACCTCAACCATAGTTAGAGTCTAACCATGTTTCTAAATTAATTTATCTGAAAATTTTGGAAAAAACATCAGATCCTGTCATAAAATTTCAGTTTAACACGTATTTCATATAATAAAATAATTTACATAATTGCAAAAAATGATAAATAAAATGGAGAAAATTGTATCTAGCTTGACTCAGATCTTACATCCTCAATTAAAAAGTTAAACATGTATGCATCAGATTGAAATTGAATGAGTATGATAAGTTGACTCCTTATGTCCGCTTGATGTTGATAACATTCAAAAATCTTCTTCAACTTAACATAAAAGGGTACAACTTTTTGGAGCAATTGAGGCTTTCATCCTCAAAATAAAATTCTAGATTGACGGATTTTGATTTTGAAGATTCAATTTGAAACTGAAATATTGTGACGGGGTTTGATGTTTCTTCCAAAATTTTTAGATACATTAATTATACAAGTGTCATTTATGGTTAAAGTTAAAATGTTGGAAAAATAAGAAAATAAAAAGAGAATTAGATGAATTGACAATTGTCAAATTTTGAAGAAGGTAGACTAATGGGGAACTTCCTAGCATCAACCAAATCCAAATATTATTTCAACTGTTTAAAGTGATTATGACTTTACTTTATTGATCTTGTCTTGTGTACTCCCTCCGTCCCGCAGAACTTCATACATTTGTCATTTTTAGCCGTCCCACAGAACTTCATACATTACTATAAAAGGAAGCCACCCCACACCCAACAAATAAAAAACAATATCAACTTTACACCCAAATTACACATTTTGCCATTCAAAGTACACTTTTGTCCACTTTTTTCATACTTTATCATTACTTTAACTTTTTACATAAAACTGCGCACCAACTCTAATGTATGAAGTTTTCCAGGACGGAGTGAGTAATAATTAAACGGTCATCTCTTGTGCATGTTAAATCCACATTTAATCAAAAGTTATGCCAATTGACCATGATTTCTAACTCCGACAAACATAACTCCCAGAATCAAGCAAAGATGTATAAAATACTGCCCATTTTCATGCAACTTCACATGTACCCTCTACATAGCGATTTCTTCTTGGCTGGCTCTAATGCCACTGCCAGGAAGATGATGTGGACTATGAATTAATTACAATTCTGAACAAAGAGTCCAATGTTTATTAAATGTTCTAATTAAATACTCTCTTCATTTTAGAAAAATTGTTACATTTTACTATTCTGCGATCAACTGTCTCCGCGTTTGACCATAATTTACTCTTAAACGATATTAATAAATAAGTTATTAAAATTATATAATGAAAATTTAGTAATTAAAATTTTATTATATGATTTTATTAAATTATTTACTATTATCGTTTATGAGTAATTTGTGATGAAACTCGAAAACAGTTGGCCGGTCAAAGTCAAAATGTAACACTTTCTCTGAAATGGAGGGAGTATTATAGTATAACTATGACTAACTATTTAACTATTTCTAAGTTATCCTACTGGTCATTTGCTTTTTAAGACAAAGCAACATTTCTGTGCTAATTTAATCAAAAAAAAAAAAAAATTACTAGTAATTTAGTTATCATTCAACTTAGAAGACGTCAAGAAGGTCACTAATTCAGACATTTTCTACTATATGCTATCTAACAACTCATTTTAGATACTATCTCACAATTTTTTAACTAATTCTATTTCGGTACCGTATTTATTTATAATTAAATTGATAAAAATGGACCGACAAATATTACATTTGTAGATACAAGTATTACAGATGTTTACTTAAAATATTGGTATTATACATACATATAAAAAACGAAATACAATATTCATGATTAATAAAACATTAGTAATATTCTTTTAAAAAATACTTATACTTATTTTTTGAGATAAAAAAAGACTTATACTTAAAGAACACCATTATGTTCATCATGTCCCTCATTAATGCGAATCTAATCCGAAATTAGGATAATGTGTTACATATTCGATATATACATATGTTAGATGGAACTTCAATTCTATAGATATGTAAGTAAATATAGCGTAAGCATTTATTATCCAGTAAAAATGCAGCTTGTGCCTAGTAATTTATTCATAAATAGGAAGATTTTAATTATACTTCCCCATCCCGTATAACTTCATATTTTTGTCATTTTTAACTGACCTACATAACTGATACATTGCTAAAAGAGGAAGTCATTCAATAAATAGTAAAAAATTCTTACATTTAGATACAAATTATACATTTTGACATAAAATATACTTTTTTACAACTTTTTTTATGTTATATCAGTCAGTTTAAGTTTTCACCTAATATTAGATCTATATAAATAAAGTATCACATATTATGAACAAGATAGAGAAAATCAAGTGGTAAGCATTAGCAATATGTTCCTGATAATGTAAATTAATTTTTGAACAATTATGTTAAACACATCTTAATAGAGAACTTAAAATTAAAAGAAGCGTGAGATTAAAGTTTAAATTAAACTTAAAACATAAACAGACAAGTACTCCTAGTTAAGTAGTAGTAGTTAAGTAGTTAACCATAGTTATACTACTACTATAATATTTAATTAGAGTCATTAACATTTAATAAATTTTTACAATTTAATTAAAATTTAGTTACTATTCATCAGGTATACTTCAATTAAAATGACCTCAGTTAAAGTTCTGTTCCGAACCGCCCACAAATAATTTTCGACTGCATTTACTCATTTTTCGAATTTGACCAACTAGCTTCCAAAAATAAAACACAAAGTATAAAAAATGATACTATGTCTTAATAAGTCTTTTTCTTTTCATTTGAAAACTCATTAATTTGTTCAGTTATGTTCAGTTCTACTTAGTTGTTCTTTATACTATAATTCATTTCACACCCAGCTTCTTCTCAACTTACTTTCTAGCAGTGTTGTGAATTGCATGATCGCGCCAGAGGAAAAGCGGTGTCAGAAATAGAGTATAGGTATATAACGCGGTACCAGCGACACCATGATCCCGGATCGCGAAGTGCGATCCTCATGATGCTTTAATTCGCCTTAGGGCGTCTTTAGTGGGGTAAAATCGAAATTTTACCCCCACTTAGGAGAAAGAAAAGCCTCAGAATCAGGCGAATGTATGAAGCAGAACAAAATCGAAAAACAGAGAGAAAGAAGAAGAAAAGAAGAAAAAAAATCATCCTATAAGTTTTTCTATAAATTTTGCATTTTTTTCCTTCGCTATCCCGCCCGCGACCGCGATCTCGGTTTTTTGGGCCTAGCGCGACGCGTCGCGATTTGCGATTGACAACCTTGCTTTCTAGTTTCTACCGTTACCTTTGAAGAACTGTGATAGACGGTGGAAAACATGAAAAAAATCAAGTATTGGACTGTTCATGGCGCACTATAAAGTGTAAGCCAAGTGCCGTATAAGGTGCCATGGCATGTCCTGTGCCCTATATAAGGTGTAAGCCAAGTGTCCTATAAAGGTGCAAGACAAGTGCCCTATAAAGTGCAACACAAGTGTCCAGAGACATGTTCGGAATGCAAGGATTGCAAGGATCTGTGTCCAGAGATATGTCCGGGGTGCAAGGATTGGGAATATCAATCTTTTTACTTTTACCTCAAAACAATCAACATTGAAGAAATCACACTACTACATAATTCACCTGACAAACGATTTTCACCAAAATGTCCGGCAATCCACCACCACCAAACCCAACTCTCCGGCGCCACCGTGACACCACAAACCACCACTACTCAGGCGGCTCCACAGTCGAAATCCAAATAAAATCAGGATACTTCCTCGCCACTGTACTACCTTCTCCCCAAACAGGAAAACAGCTCTATGTCAGCTACCACACAATTCTGGCCGACAAAACTGGCTCCGAAAGGACGCTCAAGGAACACGTCGACGTTTCCTTCGTACGACCTTCTCCCTCACCGCCGGAAAATGCAGCCGGAGTGGGCCCCAACGACGCCGTTGATGCGTTTGCAGATGGCGGGTGGTGGACAGGTGTCGTTGAGAGAGTGGTCGAGAGTGGCAAGAGGTTTGTTGTCAAGCTTGGTAACGAGTCAGAGTCTGAGTCGCGCGAGTTTGGAATCGGTGAACTCAGGGTTCACTGGGACTGGGTTGACGGGTTGTGGACTCGCCCCCAAAAAAAGGTACTACTGTTTTTGCTTCTTAGAGAAATTTGATTAAGATGTTTACAAATAGTAGGTGTGGATTTATTTAAAAATTAATTTAGATGTTTTTAACCGGTTTTCTGAATTTTAGTTCTTAGCCAAAGAGACACTTACTGGATAAATGCATGTATGTATAGTGTGAGGAAGTGATATTTAATTCCATTCCTTCACAAGGTCCAATCAAACTATTCTCAGATCTCATGTCTAACATACTGTATTTCTTCAATTTTATGTGATTCAACAAGTTTAAGTTGGAGGAATGAAGGTAGTAGTTGTTAAAATTGTTGATTTACTGTAAATTCCATGTTTTGCTAATATTGTCTTCTGTTATATACTCAAAATTTCTGGGAAGGCTGTAGGAAAGAATATTTAGTGCTGTTTGTTGCAATTTCGTGTTGGAGACGAAATGTCATTTCTTGTGTTTTGTTAATTTTTTTTGAAAAGTTTGAACTTTTTAAGATGCTGCTGCTTGCTACTAAGAGCACTAATCGTAGGAATCCTATATATTTGCTCTAAAATCTATCTCAAATGAGCCCTTATGTTATTTTTAGGAAGCCTTTACTTTTCTACCTAAAAAGTTTGTGGGCCCATCAATTATTCCTTCAAAAAAATTTAGTGAGTGCTCAAATGAAGGTGGGATTTACACACTTGCAAATTTGAGAGTGGACCATAGTACTTTTAGGTAACAGTAAAATTGACCAATTTTATTGTTTTATCAACATTTTATCCTAAATTTAGGATAAAACAACTAAATGAGCATCCTACAACTAGTGCTCTAAGTGTTGATTCATGTATTTTGTGTGTGTGAACATTCATGTACTGTACCTGTTTGTACTGTTCAATTATGTTAATTCCATGTTCTGCTAATATTGTCTACTGTTTGTGCAAAAATTCTTCAAGGATGCAGTAGCTTCGATGTATGAAGTGGGTGGGAAGGTAGAGGTTTCAGCTGACAGTGGAAGACCTCATTACTCATGGTTCATGGCGAAAGTTCTTGGAAAGCTTAAAAGTGGACGTTTATCGGTAGCGATCTGTGATGCAAATGGCAACAATGGACGGCCTAGTAGTTTAACAGCTGATCTAGCCGATGTCAGACCTTGCCCTCCAGATCTTAATTACAAGAGTTTTGTCTTCGGGAATGTGGTTGATGCGTATTGTAACTTTGGTTGGTTGAAAGGGGTTGTTGTGAAAGTGTATGAAGGTTGTAACTATACTGTCTTTTTGGAGCGAACCAAAACTCATAAAATTTTCCATGAGTCGCTTTTGAGAATGCACATGGAGTGGAGGGGCGGGGTGGGAAAGTGGTTCATTTCTCCTCAGGTCCGTTTGTTATATAGTCCCCTGTTTCCATTGCCTTGCTTTAACTTCCATTCATGATCATCCACTTGCTATTATCTGTAGAAAGTGCTCTGCTGTTTTCTAGCAATTAGATTGTTATGTTATGTACTAGGGTACGCGCACATTATGCCATCTCAGGTGCTTTAGCCATGAACTTTTGCAATATGAAGGAGTTGAATTGCACAGGTCTTTCTGATAAAACCCATACTGAAACTTATAAAAATGTAGAGAGCTTTACAAATATGTTGTAGACATTAATCAACTACTCCTATTACTTAGCAGCATACTACGAGGAAATCCAGGGAAGTATACTTTCAATATATTTCGATTCATACTGACTCCTTTTTTCTGTTTCTCTCTTCTTAGATTGGCTGTGTTAGAGGCAATTGTAGCTCGTAATATTATTTGTTGTCTATGCATATTTTTTAATCCTTTCCTCTTTACGGGTTATTAATAACTAGTAACTAGTTGCTTTTATACACACCCTACCAATAGGACATGCTGCAGTGTATATGAGCCCCATGTTGATATAGTCAGAAAGATGTTCAGATTGTGATTGCTTGTGTTGATTACTTGATTTGGTTTGATATTGGATAATAGATGTTGGAAATGAAGGAGAAAAGTAAGTGGCTACACATTTAAGTCTGTTGTCAGTTCACATAATCAAGTTAAAAACGTGGAGGGAAGCATAGATAGAACACTACACAAACAGGGTTATTCGTACTTGAATCTTATTTATTTGCACGTGTAAGCCTATATTCCAAATGATTATTTGGGCTTGTAATTTATTTGTGTTTGATTTGTTTGGTATCGAAAAAGGTCCAGTTATTTGAAAATAAAGGGAAACTACGTTGATAGATGTCAAACTATGGTTTTTTTATGCATATATGAGCTATAAAGAGTGGAGGGAATGAGGGATACATATATGGTCGGTGTCCGATCAGATAATTCATTCTTGGAGTGGATCATACCTCAATGAAACACAGCCCGTGCATGGTTTTTTTTGTTTGAAAACTGAGTTCTGGAGTGTTCAGTGTTCTTACTTGTTTAGCAATAACCTCTGCATAATCGCCATGCCCACACCTACATTTTTCAAGCCAAAATGGCCATTGATCCCAGACCGTCAAATGTTACCTGTGTGGGTTATTGTTGCTTGAATCTTATTTATACAATGTTTTCACCACTAAGACTGTTTCACCTGAATGGTTCTCAATCCTTAAATTTAAATACATATTTCTGTTTGTTACCTTCAGGCGGATGACGCACAGCCAGAGACCAACGATTCATCCGCTAAAGTGTTGGGTGAAAGGCTGCTAGATGGTGTTGAGACACCTGCTGAAGGTCTTTTGTTACTTTTCTTACATCTTATACTCCCTCAATTTCATAAAAAATTTTAAATTTTACTATTCTGCGGTCAACTGTCTCAACGATATTAATAAATAAATTATTAAAATTATATAATGAAAATTTAGTAATTAAATTTTTATTATATGATTTTATTAAATTATTTACTATTATCGTTTATGAGTAATTTGTGGTCAAACTCGAAGACAGTTGACCGGTCAAAGTCAAAATGTAACACTTTCTCTGAAATGGAGGGAGTATAAAGGAAAATTCTATTGATCAGAGAAAACTACATAATAGCATCCTGAAATTGAATGTTTTCAGAAAGCTTTGCACCTCAAATTACAGAATAGTAGGAAATAATTTTATACTTTCGTCTGTGCACTCTGAGTCTCTACTTATATTATTATTATTATCTTGGATTCTAATTTTACATTCTATACCGTGTAGATTCAGTTGCTGCATCTAAAAGAAAGCCTGTGGAAGTAATCATGCTCGACTCAGACGATGAAACTGGTGAGCAGACATCCAGTGAGCATCAAAGTAACAAACAACGTTTGCCATTTTACAAAGCTAGCCCTCTCTGGAAAACAATTGAAGCCATGGATGTTTTCCAACAGCTGCCACAAAAGCCACATTTTCAACCTTTGGAACATTGCAAAGAAGGCTTACGCGAAGGAAGTGCCATAGCCCTCATGGTAAACTTTTCTATTGTAGTCAAACAGGTAACTGAGTTGCAGTTCAATGACCCCAGTGGCATAACAGATGACATCTTGGTCAGTCTTGCTGAATTAGAAAAACATGGATTTGAAGTTGTTGCTTTGCGAGAACGTGTTGTTCATTTTCTGGCATTGAAAGAGAAGAGGCAACTTTATGTGCAAGATGCCAAGGAATCTGAAAGCAGACTCTTAGCAGCGAGCCAGAGGAAATGTGATGCTGAGAAGAATATTAGTGCAACTAAAGAGGATATAGAGAAGCTCAGAGAGAGGATATTACTAGATCAGATGGCGAAAGAGAATGTTGAATCTGGTCTCGCTACTTTGCAGGCAAGAATGAAAGAAGTTAAAGAAAGCATTCAGGATCTGTCACTTGAGTTCGACGACCTAGCTTGCATGAAATGGTAGCAAACTGATGGTTAGCTAATTTAACTTAACTGGGATTTGGTAGTCGTACATTATCAATTATTGGTGGTGAAAGCTGTGATTTTTAGTCCTTTACTTGACTGAAATGGTTCGATGTACATTTTGGATCGATTAGCTTTTGGATGTAAGAACCGAGACTCTTTTGTTGTAGGAGGCTGTGTTTAGCTGGTGCATTTGGACATGCTGTGTAGTGGTTTTGAGTTTTAGAAATCCAGCTTGTGTATTTAAACTGACCATCTGTTAGTCAGAGAACTTATTTAGCAGAATGTTTCAGCTAGCATTTTTCTCTAGCCATATGATTCAAAGGTAACCAATATTAGTAGACATTTTATAAATTTTTTCCTTCCATTTTATATCATAAATATGCGAATACACATGTAATAGTTGGACTCGCCAAAATACCTAATATAACTTGGATCCATGTAAAATTTGTCTATGGACTGGCCACTGCTTATAACCAGATTGAAATCATCCCCGTATCATATTCACACCCTATTCGCATGCCTGTAGACTGCAGTAATATAGTACTGTATATGACTATTACGGTATTACCTCAACTAAAATAGCAAGACGAAATACGAAAATATGTTCGACTGAATTTGAATGGACAAACAAAATACTTGGGGCGGGGACATGAAAAACGATGGAATCACGTTTTTTTTTTCTTAACAAGCGATCTAGAGTGGAGGGAGATTAATTAACTCGAAATCCTGGCTTAGCGACTTCCTTTTGCGTGGGAAAAGCAATTCTTTTCGGACTCTTCTTCTAGTCTTCTAGCCTATGGTTTGAAATCCGGACCCGGCGATCGACCCGACCTGCCTGCTGAGGGAGGTTCAACCGGATCAACTCGGGTCAACCTACTAATAATATTTTTAAAATAAAAAATATGATATGTATAGAAAAATCAACATATAATATATTTTTTGTATAGTATATGGGGGTTTTACTAAAATTTACAAATAATTTGACTCATTTGCAATATGACAAATTGGACTCAAGTACAAAATGTCATTCTTTCGTCCTCTTCTTGTAGTTTTAGTTCTGGTTAATGACACCTATTTCTTCATGTTTTACGCAAACACCCGTGAAAAAAACAGACCATGACCAATCTTCTTACTCACTCATCTATTTCTTCTTTGTACCAATTCTTCTTCTGCTTCAATTTCTTCATCCCCATCCCTTCTCCTGATCTAATCAATGAAGAAGCTTTACATAAAGTCATCATAAACCATTCTCTCACCAGGAGATCGGGAGATGAAGTAGACGCATCGTAGATCGGAATATTGAAGGCGATCGAAGATGGTGAGGGGAAGATCGAGCAAACGATTTGGTGTTGACTGATTTGCTACTGCTACAACTAGGTTTTAGTGGAGTTTTTTTTTTTTTAAAGTTAAAACCGGGTTGACCCGGTTTTTTACTGGGTGGATCCCGGTTTTTAACTAAATTACCCGGGTTTTTGCCGATTTCCGAATTTTACCGAATTTCAGGGTTTTCGGCCCAGTATAGGCTCCAGGTTACGGTTAAACCGAGTCGACCCGGCAGGTTTCACAACACAGCTTCTAGCGCCTCTCCGACGGAATAGCCAACTCTCTCTTTTTCCGATCTCCAAAGTAAGCTTTTAAACGGGTTGGGTTCTACCCGAACCGAACCCGTTCAGAACCCGACGGGTAGAGACTCGATTTTTTAATCGGGTTCTCTACCCGTACCCGACCCGTTAATTAGTAACGGGTAGGGTTCGGGTAGGGTATAAACCAGCCCAACCCATTTAATCTGATGCGCTAAAATCGTTTTCTGTCTTCTCCAAAATCATTTAATCTGCTCCGCCATTTTCTTCTATTCTTCTTCTTCTTCTCCAAATTCGTTTTCTGCTTCGATTCAGCGCTCAACAAGCATCACGAAAAGGTAACTTTAACTTTTCGAATCATTGTCAGCTAAAATCGTTGTTTGCTGTGTGTCTTCTTCTTCTTCTTCTTCTTGGTTCTGAGTTTTGAGTTCTTCGTATTCGCCTTTCTTCTTCCAGATCGCTTTTCTTGGTTCTGCCTTCTGCTTGGCTTCTGGGTTTTCTTTTATGGCTTCAGATCTTCCATTCCCAAAGCTCTAGATTTCCTCTGAAACAAAGTGTGTTGAAAACTTGAAATACAAAGCACGAAAGATGGTTTTTGCTTTTGGTTGGGTACCTGTGCTAAAAAGGAGATGGTTTTTGTTGATGCGCAAAAAAGAAGCTTCTTTGGCTTTCTGCTAATTCTATCTAGTATCCCACTTGGAAGTTGGAACTTAATTATGCACTTAATTTTAATTAGGTGTGTAGTATAGTTTACTTAATTAATTATGATCATCAGGTCAGAATTATATAAATACATAACATAATTATTATGCTTTGGTATTTGCATAATTCTATAGCATTGTTGTAGTACTTGTGTATGCCTGTATGTAATGCAAATGTTGTGTGCATACAATTTTATGTTTGATTTACATTACCACAATGTTATCATAATTAAAAAAAAAAAAAAAAAAAAAGAAAGAAAGAAGAGGCTCGGGCCGGGCTGGGTTTGGGTTCAAAATGGGTTTGCGGGTTGGGTCGGTACGGGTCCTGTTTATCGGGTCCAGAACGGATCCGGGTACATACCCGACTCGTACCCGAACACCATAACATACATACGAGTCTTGTGCGGGTTCGGGCCGGGTAGGGTTCTACCCTACCCATTTAAAAGTTTACTCCAAAGTACGTTCTCTTTTTCCCAATTTTGAACCCTAATTTGAATTTCGAGTTTTGGGAGAATGCGACAAAGCAATTCGAATTTTTCTCTGAAACGATTGATGAACCGTCTTTTCTAATTTTCCCATAAGAGAAACCTCATTGACCTATTTTATTTTGATTTTTGCTTCATAATCTCTCTCAGTTCTTCTGCTAGCTGGATTCTGTAAGTTTCTTTATGCTCAATCTTTATTTGCTCTTCTTCAGTAGTTACTGCCAACTTAACTTGCATACCATCTGTTTGATAAATTGCCTCAACTAAGTTTAAATAAGCTCATGGCTGTATCCATACTGCAAACCTAGCAAGATTTGTTTACTTGCCTACAATGTATTTGATCAACTGTATGAAACTACTACTTTATGGCATCGTCTACCATTTTTCCATCACAATCCACCATGACGACACTTCATCTAGAGAGTTGCTTGAATCCTAATTGGTATATTCACCTGCCTGAAGATTGTATTTGATTTGTGATTTGAATACCTTTTTTGTTGTTGTTACCTATAGGATGGTAGTACGCAATAAGAAACTGGAGAACCAAGTCCAATAAGGAAGAGGAGGGGCTCTCCTCGGAGCCTAGTAGAAAAACTTCAGGCTCCTGCAACAGGTCTAACATTTCTTTGTTTTAAGACATTCAGGAAGGAAGAAATTGGTGTTCCTTTTCATTTCCATGCACTCCTTTAACTGACATCTAGTAACTTGGAAGCGTGGTGCTTTTTCTTTGGTTTTTGGCCTCAGTGACTGACTGCAGCTAGTTCAATGGTTCAGGGCAGTTGTTTGCCTCTGCAGGTATGATTTGATCCATTACTAGTTCCTTTGCTCCTTGGTTCTCTTAAGATGCTGATAAACCCTGTGTTCAATTTTCTGGAGTTTTGTGTCGAAGGAAGACAGCTAGGTTTACTGCTAATTTCTGCACAGTCCTTTGCTACCTTGAGATGTGATATTGATTATCTCTAGAAATCTTTGTTTAAACTTTAAATTGGTTGCCATGAAACTAGTCAGCATCAAAGTCGTAACTCGGAGAAAAAAATGAATCCAGGAAATTTTGACCTGCATGATCCCGTATGTAGAAGTAGAATATCGAGGTTCTTTCTTACACCTATGCCTTATTGTTTATTATAGCATCAGTCAATTGGAATTATGGAGAAAACTCCAGCAGCATGCGCCATGGAGTGGAGCATTCACCTTGACAGAAGTCTCCGTTCCAAAAACCCAGGTTGGCATACATCAATATTACTACTTTCAAAATGGAATGCTAATAGTTGGTAGTAGTAGCAGCAGCAGAAGCAGCAGTAGAAGCAGCAGTGTGTGTGTGTGCGCATTTTGAGAATAATGTGTATAAAACTAAGGGTTAGGGTTAGACGGGTGAGAATTGGGGGAATTAGACCAGTAATTGAATCGGTGGTGGTATAGTTTTACGGTGTGTCTATTTGTTAGACTGCCTAACACAAGTTTTTGCCATGTCGTTTGTATGTGGTTAATTTTGAATATGATGTCTTTAGGGAAATATCTGGAAGCTTTGAAACAAGTTGGGGTTTGGCTCGACTGGTGGAATACCAAACCGGAGCTCCAATTTGCTGAGTACAGAATGTTTCACTTAATCCCTTCTGAGGATATGCTCTTCCTCAATGCCATTTTCCTTCGTTTGGCCGATGCATTTAGGTTTGGAAATAAACAGCTCAAAAAGGCGGTTGTTGACCTGTTCCGCCGATTTAGTAATAATAGTGGTAGTAGTAAAAAAGGCATTTTTGCAAATTGCTGTACACTTGAGATTGAATCTGAGTTGTTGAGTCGAGTCAAGCAAGTGTTTGACGGAGGGGATGCTGAGGACAGGCAGTTGGCTCTTGTCCTGTTTGGTTGTTGGGCCAATTTCGCAAAAGATTCTGCTGATATACGGTATATCGTGCTCTCCACCTTGGTGTCTGCAGATGTTCTTGAGGTACACTGTTACACACTCTGGTCAACAACTTAAAGATACTTTGTTTGATTTACATATTGTTTCATATATTTCCTTCACAGTACAAATTGTTGGCGAATAGACTTTGAGCTTTGAAGAGTCTTTATCCAACAAGAATTAAGACTCTTGGGAAAGACATACTTCATTGCTCTATTGCTAGTTCAGAAACTAGAAGGTTTAAAAAATGGAGAAATTTTAAGTGGCCCAACTAAGTACTCCTTAGCTAAGAATCATGCACATATCAAAGTATGCTTGGAAATTGTTTTTAGCTGTTTCTTTCTCACTCTTAAGGCACCAATACTTAACTTCCCTTTGCCCATTTCTAGTTCCTGACTTGACAAAAACATCTGCAATTAATGCAGGTAAAGGCTGCTTTGTTTACTGCCGGATGCTTGTGTGAATTGTCGGATGACTTTGCACATATTCTCTTGGAGATGCTAACCACAATGGTCAAATCAGCAGATGCACCAAAGTGCATAAAATTAGCAGGAGGCCAAGCTTTTGGTAAATTGTGCTGCTCATCTTCAGTTGCAGAGAAGGCATATAAGGTTTTGAATCTTGCCTTGTTTGTTGAAAGCTAATTTGAGCATTCTTTGAATTTTTCCTTCACCATTATGTGCTCGATATCAGATGGGCTTAACTGCTTAAGCATATATTGGGTCTTATGCAGATTTAAAAAAAAAGGGTTAATTACAGAAACACCCCCTGTAAGAGTCCGAAATTACAATTTCCCCCAAACATTTTTGCACACCCCCTGCCGTTAGTTGACTAACAAAGTCTACCTCAGTCAACGTTAGTCAACAAATCTTACTTTCAAACCCCAGTTGACGGTTGACTTTTTTAACGGAATTGACGACTGACATCATAATGACGTCATTAATAAATTGTAAATTTCTGGAATTGCCCCCATCAACTTTTACACTATAACCCCTAAATCTCCAACACATTCACTACACTACTTCACTTTTCTCAACAATCTCCCAATATCTTCCACCTTCATCTTTCACTTACACCTACAAGATCTACATCTTCAAGGTACAATCGGTTAGGGTTCTTGTTTTGAGTCCTGCAAGAGATTTATAAAGATCGACTAGTATCAAAACAGATCTTGTAAAATAGATCTACAGATCTTGGTCACATTTAACTCCACCAGAATAGTTTTGGAGGAATGGTATCATCCATGGTTTCAAATTCTTCCTTTTCAATCAATTTTCTTAGTTTCTTCTACTTCTATTCCGTAAATTACATTCAAATTTCCTTGTTACTTTTTCAGAAAAATCTGTGTTTTTTTTTTCAATTTGACTAATCTTACTTTGGGACCCCTCGAGGACAGAGTTGGAAACCATCAATCTTTATGACATCATAAAAAAATTTGTTGATGTAAATTTTATTTTTTTTCAGAAAAAATATTTTTTTTACAAATCTTACTTTCAAACCCCCGTTGACGGTTGACTTTTTTAACGGTTTGACCGCGTTGACTCGTTGACTGACGGCGAAAGTTAACAGCCATGAAACCCTGAGCAAAGTTCAGGGGGGAAATTGTAACGATCTTTCGGAACCCCTGGGTTTTAGGGGGGATTTGAAAAATGAGAATCTTACAGTGGGTGAAAGTGTAATTAACCCTAAAAAAAAAAAAATAGTACTCATTGGATATTTAATTTTATTAATCATATCTGATTTCAATATTATTGATCATCTCTGTTGGTAATGAGGTGTCACATTCTGCGTGCACTCTTCATAAATGCTTTTACAGTAATGCATGTTTTGTGGTAAAGTCATGTTACATCTCCTAATTAACTGTTGCAGGTAGGTGTAGCCCTTCTTATGGAATCCTCAGAAGATAAGTTCTCAGCTATGATGCTAGTTTCACTTTCGAGAATTGCTTCTAGTTCGATGCTTCTAATACCTAATCAGGTATCATTTTGCTGATCAACTTTGCTATGTTAAAAAACATTGCATTGCTCATACAACTATAAGTAAACTTGGAATGCTCTTCCACACTTAAGAATAAACACCTCAACATCAACCAAGAAGTTGGGATTTGGGAAGATGATGAAACTATTAATTGAAGGCATTATAGAAAGTAGAACACTTATTCAGCTTTCTGAATGTTTCCTTTTAATATATACTGGATTATCGTGCAAGGCATGATAATATATGATGGTTACAGACATAGCCGAAAGATGTTAGATCTAGGAAATAATTAAATTCCAACTAATCAGTTGGGGAGGTTTTCAGAAGATGCACTTGTGTCGCAAATTGTAGTTATGATCCTTCTATTTATTTCCTTGGCATAATTTGTTCAATAATCACACATGCATATTCTTGGTTGCAGTTAGAATTGCTTACAGTGTTTCTTAACGAGGATAGATCTTTGCACATGCATGCTACATCTTTAAGATGCCATCGGTTCATCTTAGCAAGAGGAGCCTGTAATTATCCTTTACCAGCAACCACATTGTACAAATTATTAGGCATTCTACAGAGATCTGATTATCCTCCAAAACTGCACTTTGAGGCTCTAAAAGTCTTACATAAGGTAATCCTCATGCCTGGGTTTGCCGTATTTGGCCATGTTATTTGTTCATAATGTCATACATGCTCTTCTTTTACAGATGATTCTCTTAAGCTTATTGGCCGTTCCTTGCTTGGATATGACTGAACTCTTTCAAAAACTGCTGCTAGTTGCTGAATATATGCTGCGGTCATCAGTTGTTGAGAACAGAGTTTTATCTGTTACAGTTTTATCTGATCTATCTGGAAAACTTTTGGGAAGAGCAGATGTGGTATCTGATGGAACTTCTTCCAGTCTGGCACTCCAGGTCATCTCATTTGTCTTTGATCAGGTTCTTTTGCTGTTAACAGCGAATCTCAATGCTCGCCAGCCTGACCTATCTTTGGAGCTTGAAGTTAAAAGCTTGCTTCACGTTGTATTTATCCTAGTTGATAAACATTCACATCTCTGCTGCCTAGTGCTAAATAATGTGTGTTCATTTATAGATAAACTTACTGAGAAGTTTGACAATGTTTTGGGTGAAAAGAATATAGGACGGTCAGATATTGGCATTTCACACCATCGGAGTGATGTTACATTACCGGTCTACTCAAAATATATGCTCTATGTATCAAAGATAGTGGTTGCTTGCTTGCAAAACCTTGAAAAATCTGGAACTACAATCACCCCACCCTTGGATGCATTGAAGCTTCAGCTAGAAAAGGTATGCCATTGTAGCTATCTTGATAGCTTTGGCTGCATGACCTACTTAATTTTACAGCATTTGCATGCAACTTGTATTTGCTTGCTGCAAATGGGCGAGGAACATATGTCTCGGAGTAGTTTTCTGAATCTATCTTGTGTTGATTCCATTCGTAAATGTGATATACTTGCCGCAGATTATGCAAATAAGTTGTTGGGAAAAGACAGTAACTGGTCTTCGTATAAAGTTGGAAAACTGGCTTCTTGTAATGGGGCATGGTCTTCATCTGCTGTCATATTTGAACAGCTCAAGAAAGTGGTAAGTTCTCGTTCCTGTTCATGCTGGTTGGAATGCTTAGCTCAGTTTTCGACATCTGAAAAGCAGCTTCAGCTGTTTCTTTTCAGTAGCCACGACGCTCCGATGGTTATAACTGAAAGTAACTATGGCGAAAGGAAAGGCATTGTCTCAAAGGAAAACTATTGTGACTATGCAGAAAATCTTCTCCGAAGTAGCAATGCACTTCTCTCTGTGGAGGAAAAACTTGCAGTCTCTGATATGAGTATTTATTTTGGCTTCCAGAGATGGTTCTTGATCCTTAGAGCAAAGTATTTGAAATCCATTGTTGACATAGTGAATCTTTTGGATAAAATTCCATTCGTTCAAGATGGTCCTATTCTCGGTAAACAATTGGAGAAGAGTACTCTGGTTTCAACCAGTAAAGTTGCATCCTTGATCAATACTTCTACTCAGATCTCCTTTCAGATGAGAAAGCTAGCTCACGAATTGGATTTACTATTGACATCTTCAATGGGAATCGACAAACAAAGTGGGATGATTATATCATCTCTTGCATTGACTTGCTCGCTGATGGCATTTACTACTGGTTTTGCTTTTCTAATTTCAAATAATCCTACAGTAAGTTACACAGTACCTAAATCCGGAGGCTTAAAGGAGCCTTTCTATACGTTGCTTATAGAAGATTTATTTGGGCGGTTGAGAATGAATGGTGAAATTAGGACAAATTTTCTGCATCTTATGAGGCATGTAGAGAATTATACGAGATCTTTCCCTCCATACCAGAGTCAGATTTCTGATACTTATGATGCAAGACTTGTGCAGAAACTCAGCGAATATTCGGTGAGACAGGTTCTTAGCATGCATAAAGGGAAACGGGATTGTCTAGATGGTGATGCAATGTTTCATGTTGTTAGCGATGGTTCGCAATTGCTAATGAACATTACCTCAAAACTGATGTTGATTCCATTCCGGACTCCCAGTTACTTCTTCCGAGCAAGGTATGCTGAATGAAATATTCAATGGAACTCAGTTTATTTTTTAGTCGGATGAATAATGGATCCTGAGGTATTGTTGTCTCATATTAATGTCAAGAAGTAGCATAATGTAAGAGTGGCAGGATTTCTGATGGATTATAGCATTTAGTTTTCAACTGGTTGAAATGTTTATAGTTCTCAAGGTTTGAGGGTTTTAACTTTAGATGTATTTCATTGGCTGTACGCTCTTAATTCCATTAGAATTGGCAGTTATATTCCAACTAAGTAAGTTGATAATTTTTTTTTTTCAGGCCTTGTGTTTCCTCTGAGCTCTACGTGATGGATGAAGATGGCAATAATGTAGATGGTAAATCTGTTTCATCAGGTTCCCATCTCTCTCTGAATTTGTGCCTTCAATTGAAAAACATACCAGCTAACTTGCCTGGTCGACCGACGAAAGTGTTCTGCATCCTTAATTGTAAAAAGCAATCTCAGGTGACAACTGATATTGGAATGCGCAGAAAACAAGCCCACTTGAGCAGAAAAGATCACGAAATTGATGATATGGTGGACTTACATGGTAAGCTTCTGAAGTATATGACTGTTGTGGAGAGTCGTGGACTGTTGTGCAGAAGCCAAGCAGACAAGTACATATGTTTTCAACTTGACGAAAGGGGTCAGGGATTTTCTAATTGCTTGCTGGATGTTTCTACGTTTCCTGTGGGTTCTTACAGTATGAAATGGCTTAGTGGGTTTATGGATTATGAAGGTCTTTACAGGACTCCACTTTCTATAAATGCGGGTCCAATGTTTATGGTTGTGACGTGAGAGCTGTCTGAGGGTGTGGCTGAAGAACAATTATGGATATGTTTAAGCAGCGGAAGAGCTTCGTGATCACAGAATTGTTGTGAGCACTTTAAGGAGAGAAGTCATCTCATCTTTATTTCAAATATGCTTGTGTCATTTAATTTAAAAGGTGTGAAAAGGAGAATGGTGTGTGCAGATCTGGGACTGTGCTTATCTAAGTCTTGCTGTTACTCTTGGGAATTCAACTTTGGTTGTTTTTTCCATACAGTATGCACAAAATGCTCCTTCACATGTAATCAGCTTAGCTGAGCACCTGGGTACACGTATATCAGATCATATCCCAGATACTCCAACTCCAAACAAGCTCTCTGAGGAAATGGTCAAATGCATGGCCGACATGTATTGCAAGCTTGCTGATCCACCATTAACAAATCACGGTCTGTCATCTCCAGCGTCATCGTTGTCATCTATGAACGCGTTCTCCTAAAGATCATTGTGACATGTGGAGCCCCGGATTTAGGAAGGATTCATCTTTTGATGCTCGACTGGATAATCCTTTTCACATTGAAGGGCTGAAAGACTTCAGTGGACCTTACAGCACGATGGTGGAAGTAACTTGTTTATACCGAGATAGTCAGAAACTCAGCCATGTTGAATACTTGTTACAGAACTTCAGGTTAGAATCTTACATGGACTCAGTTTCATGGATTTCATTTAATATATCTAAACCGAATGTGATCACTGATCCACTGCTTTCTATTTTGCAGGTCTCTTGTTTCTCGGTTGGAAGCGGTTGACCCCAAAAAGATGGCACATGAGGAGAAGTTGGCGTTTTGGATCAATGCTTTAGTGATGCATGTAAGCACCCTATATATCAACAAACATTCTTGCTTTTTAGCCGTATTTGAGCTGACTTTATTAGTCTTCTGTGTGCAAACAGGCAGTTTTGGCATATGGAGACCCACAGAACAATGTAACGGTCGAGAAGTTGATCAACTGAAGTGTATTTGTGCTCAGGATACAGCTTAGAACCCTCCAAATCTTCTTCTGTTAGTTCAAAGCTCATTTGATCACCTTTGATGAATATGTTGTGAAGGATAGATACCGGTATGTTATCTGGGAAAGGCAAGTCTGCATTCACAAATTCAACAACTTATTAAAACACCAACAAAAGAGTCATTCACGTCTGGAACCTGACAATACTTGAATAATATAGCATACGAAACTTACTCTCAGAGAGAGTGATAATTTGTTCTTCAGGAACGTGAACCCTTTTCATCTTACGTCCTGTTTTTCTCTCCCAAGCATCAATCAAGTCCAATTGTGAAACAACGTTTTTTGGAGGTCTGTAGATAATAACTCGATTGGCCGCCCTTGGATCGACTGCTGCTTTTACAGTATATGCAGCTACATCTTCCTCAAAGTTCAATACCGCTGCAAATTAATCAAAGAATTCATTAAAAATTAAACTTTTGGATTATATCATTTTAACTTACTCACAATACATAATTTGTTGGTTGATTCCAAGTTTGTTTATTGAATTACAATTGGTTCAATTGATTCCACAAGAATCAGGCAAGTCATTGAATATTTCAATGAACCTATTAATAAATGTTGAAAATTAGTAAGAGAATCATTTGTTGGACTGTGGTGCAGACAACTCCAATATAAATGGTTGTACTATATGAAACGGTTAGAAGGCCATATGAGCTATGCAAATATGATATCCGTAAATACAGTGTTCTGAATCGCGTATCGCAACGCGTCGCGATAGGCCAAAAAACCGGGATTGCAGTAGGGGGCGGGTCGGTGAATTAATAAAAAAAAGCAAAAAAGTAGTGGTCTTTTTTTCTCTCTCTGTTTTTGTGTTCTCCTGCTTCTCTAACTGTAATAGTACAAATCCCTTGCTACAGTATAGTTTACTTTTAATAATAAATAGAAAGAGAATGATAAAATAAATTAATCGAGAAAATAAGATAGACAAAATTCCTTATAAACGTTGGCCGTGGTATATGTGTCACTGTGTGTAGTCATTTGTCCAATACTATATCATCGGAACTTTTTTATGGTATCTATAGAAAATTAAAATACGATTGATCTAAAATTGGGAGCCCTTACGATTTCCGGTGTACTCCATGTAAAGGGATTGAAATATAATCTCTTGAACATGAGCCAATTTGCTGACAAGGGGTTCTCAGTGAAGATCAAATCAAAATTCTGCAAATTGATTGACAATGAGTCAAAGCAGGTAGTCTTGGTTGCTAGGCGGAAAGGAAGTCTTTATGTTGCCGATTGGGAATCTGCCACAACTGAAGAATACCTCATGGTGAGTCAATCTGGCTACACTGAAGAAAACTGGCTATGGCACAAAAGAATAAGTCACTTGAATTTCAAAACTCTGAACAAGCTAGCCAATAAAGAATTGGTTGTTGGATTACCTAAAGTGGCATACAGAAAGGATGGTATATGCTCAGCCTGCCAATTAGGGAAACAAGCCAAAATATCTTTCAAGTCTAAATCTAGACATTCCAGTGTGAGACCACTGCAACTATTACATATGGATCTCTTTGAGTCCTCTGTAACAAGTTATGCAGGAAAGAAGTATGGTCTGGTCGTTGTGGATGACTACTCGAGATTCACTTGGGTTGTTTTCCTCAAACAGAAATATGACGCAAGGGTGGAGATACCTAGCCTGCTGAATAAGCTTGAAGCCATGAAAAATGACAAGGTATCTGTGATCAGAACAGACCATGGTACTGAGTTTGTAAATCAGTATATAAAAGAGTTTTGTACCTGCAAAGGTATAAAACATCAACTATCTTCAGTAAGGACACCACAAAAAAATGGTGTTGCTGAAAGGAAGAATAGGACCCTAAAAGAAGCGGCAGGAACAATGCTAGCTGACACTGAAATAAGTGAAATCTATTGGGTTGAAGCTGTAAATACAACATGCTACACTCAGAATAGATGTTTGATAAACAAACACCATGACAAAACTTCCTATGAGTTATTGGTTGGTAGACCCCTTAGTCAAACATTTAAGGGTGTTTGGTTGCAGATGTTTTGTTCTAAACAATGTCAAAGAATATCTGAGAACATTTCAACCAAATGCAGATGAAGGAGTATTTCTTGGTTATTCAATAAATAGCAAAGCTTATAGAATATACAACAAAAGGACACAAGATTGAAGAATCTGTCCATGTGGTATTCTATGAAGGAAACAAGAAAGTACCCTTTAAAGAAGAACTCTCAGATAGGTTCAAAGAACTAGTGATCAAAGATTCTGAACAAGAATCTCAGAGAGGTAATGATTCTATCATACATTTGGAGGATGAGTCTGACGATGAAAGACAACCAATGTCGAGTAACAACAAGATGACTCTAAGGCATGATGAAGAATTTCCTCTAAGAAATTCAGAAATGGATCAAATCTCTGAGAATCTTCATTATGAAGAGGTTTATGAGTCGGAGATTGCTAAAAGACCGAACTCAGATACCCCAGACGCTGAACAAGTGTCAGATATCTATCACACATCACACGTGCCAGATATCTCAGGTACTGAACAAGTATCTTATCACAATCATAATGATTCACATTCAGATCAACATGATAGTGATCCTACTAGTTCAAAACCCATTATAAAATGGATAAGGGATCATCCTGCAAAGGATGTGATAGGTCCATTGGACCAAGGGGTAAGAACTAGGAGAGCAATTGCTGAAAACGCTAATTCTCTCTATGGATGTTTCATTTCAAATATTGAACCAAAGACCATTGAAGGACCAAGATTGGATCTCTGCAATGCAAGAAGAACTGGATCAATTTGAAAGAAACAAAGTCTGGAAACTAATTCCATTTGTTGAAGGAATATCTGTCATTGGAACTAAGTGGGTTTTCAGAAACAAAATGAATGAATCTGGTGAAATAACCAGAAACAAAACAAGGTTGGTTGCCAAGGTATTTACCCAGACTGAAGGACTAGATTTTGATGAGTCATATGCTCCAGTTGCAAGATTGAATGCAATCAGACTATTTCTAGCCTTGGCGGCTCATAATGACTTTAAAGTTTATCAAATGGATGTCAAAAGTGCATTCCTAAATGGTGAGCTTGCTGAGGAAGTCTATGTTGATCAACCACCAGGCTTTGAAGTTTCCTTAGAAAGCAAAATGGTATATAAACTTCAGAAAGCTCTATATGGACTGAAACAAGCTCCAAGAGCATGGTATGATACATTGGCTAAATACCTGCTGGAAAGTGGATTCAAGAAAGGAGAAGTTGATAAAACTCTCTTTACATTGAACCATGAAGGGAAACTACTCTTAGTCCAAGTGTATGTTGATGACATAATTTTTGGATCTAGGGACAATCAACTTTGTGAAGACTTTGCTAAGCTCATGAAAACTAAATTTGAGATGAGCATGATGGGAGAATTGAATTACGTCCTAGGGTTGCAAGTCAAGCAACTTGATGATAGAATATTCATTAGTCAAACAAAGTATGCAAAATATATGCTCAACAAGTTTAATCTAAAGCCTTCTGAAAAGATTGCTAAGATACCTATGAGCATTGAAACCAAAATGACCTATATTGAATCTGACAAGAGTGTTGAAGAACACAAGTATAGGAAATTAATTGGGTCTCTACTATACCTCACTGCTAGTAGACCAGATATTCAATATGCAGTTGGTGTGTGTGCAAGATTTCAAACAAATCCAATGCAATCACACTACAACACTGCTATGAAAATTCTAAGGTATGTGAAAGGTACTGTAGAAGTTGGACTGTGGTATCCAAAAGATAGTGGAATTATTTAGTTGGCTATTCTGATGCCGACTATGTTGGATCAATGCTTGATAGAAAAAGTACCTCAGGAACTTGTCAATTGCTTAGTGCTAGACTAATATCATAGTTCAACAAGAAACAAAACTCAATTACCACATCAACAACAGAAATTGAGTATATTGTTGCTGGGTGTTGTGCTTCACAAATATTGTGGATACAACAACAACTCAGAGACTATGGGATCAATGAAGAGAAAACTCCCATTTTATGTGACAACACA
Organism: Plantago major; assembly: GCA_026545765.1. NCBI lineage: Eukaryota > Viridiplantae > Streptophyta > Magnoliopsida > Lamiales > Plantaginaceae > Plantago > Plantago major. The sequence goes on from CM048840.1 coordinate 94,286,309, forward strand.
AGTGCTATTGCAATCACTCAGAATCCTATGTTTCATGCTAGAACAAAGCACATTGATGTTATACACCACTTCATTAGAGATCATGTTGAAAAAGGCAATATTGAGATACTCAAGATTGGTACAGAAGATCAACTTGCAGATGTCTTCACAAAGCCTCTGCAAGAAAGTAGATTCCTAACTTTAAGACACAGTCTTGGGTTAATGGAACTACCAACAGGAGCTAAAGGATTAGTTACTGAGACGGAAACTCAGTATGACAAAGAAGGAAAAAGGGAGAACTCTAATATCTGGAATGGGAATCCAGATATCAATAGCAAAAGGTGAAACACTTAGCAAACAAGTATCTGAGATGGGTACTCAGATATCAAAGGTTAAGGGTAAAATGGCTATTTAAAGATTTCTGAGATAGGTACTCGGATGTCTATGAGATCACTTAGTGAGGGGGAACACAAAAGAGAATAGTACAACTGTCTGCAGTCAACTACTCTCTTGAAATTTGTATTATTTCTATCTTTGTGTAAAACATGAACATATACTGTGTGTGAGATAAACTCAGATACAAAATTGTCCCTTAGTCACACAGAAGAGATGTGATTCAGATAGCTACTCGCCAAAATTCATTAATTGGGCACAATCACATGGGTTGATTGTGATCATTGCTGGAAAAGCAATCCCAGCCATTGATGAAATGGACGTTCCATTTTAAAGGCCAAGATTAATTCTCGGTAAAAAGTAGTGGATTGTAAAAACGGTTATGGCCCATTAACATTTAATGCAAAGTAGTCTTTCACCCACGCCTTACTGCATGAACACAGATACAAATGCACAAAATTAATTTGTATATTTTTGCCTGTTGGAATTACACTGCTATAGATATAGGATTTTGGCAAAAGGAATCACTTTCGCCTAATCCTACATTTTCTCTTGCACAAAAACTGCAAAATACTCTCAAATCTTCCTGCAATTTTCTCTGCAACTACTGATTCCTTCTTAGTTTTTCTGCAAAGAATTACTAATCCTTTACCCTAATCTCTTTTCAAGTTTCAAAAACTACTACTATTTAAAGAAATGGCTCCCAAACGTGCTTCCACAACTACTTCTAAAGCCACCACCTCTAGTACTGCTGCAAAGCAAGCACCAGTGTTGGTTATCACAAATAATCGCCTTGTGGGAGAATTTAACCCTGAGCATTGGACTTCAAATCACAGGATGATTTGGGGTGGTGCTATGATTGAAGAGTACCTGGCTGCTGCCATAGAAAACCAGGCTGGCAGGAAGTTGGTACTTGATATGCTTGAAAAGGCACAAATCAAGGGCTTCTTATCTGCTCTACCCAGTGGAGTCTCCTCACTGGATGTTTTGGAGTTTTATAACAACTCCACAATTATTTCCCAGGTTTCTGAAGGCACTGAGATAGTGTCTATCAAAACCAAAGTCAAGGACAAGAAATTCTGTTGGACGAAACAGCTTTCTGTGAGTTGTTTGAACTTCAAAATCTTGGAAAGGATTTTGAAATTCACACCAAGGATGAAGATCTCCTTGAAGGTGTTAAAAATCTATACAGTGATGTGTGTGATCTTGACAAAACAGACACACCCATCGACTTTAAGCTTACTGACATAAGGACCAGACATCTGTTGGTCCACTGGGATGTGTTGGCATGTATTCTTCACAGATGCTTTGATGGTCTACAAGGAGGAGCTGACCAGATAAGCCAAGAACGATGGATGATGATGTTCTTGTTGAATCAACAAAACAAAAGGCTAGAAAACCCTTTCAATTGGGGAAAGTACGCCTTCATTAAATTTGTGAAGAAGATACAAGGCTTTGAGCCTAAAATCGTCAAGGGCCTTGCTGAGCCAAAAGCCACAGTAAGCTATGGATTGAAGATATGCTACTTACTGGAATGTCTTGGCATTGAGCTCATAGAGACGGCAGACATTGCGAATAATAACCTACTATACAAATATGAGTATGCAAACATGATGAAAAAGGTTACTGCATCTCAAAAAGGTTCCAAGAGACGAAAGACTGAGGAAGTATCTGAGGGTCCCGTTGCAACCAAAAAGCCCAGAGCTTCAAGGAAGAAGCCTCCTGGCAAATCAGAAGAGACTCCAATTGTGGATGTCGACTCTCAGATATCTGTACCCACTGCTGATGAACTCATCAATGCTGAGTGCCTTGCGGATGAACTCATCAATGCTGCTAAGACTACTGCCGAGTGCCTTGCGGATGAACTCATCAATGCTGCTAAGACTACTGCCGAGTGCCTTGCTAATAAACTTATCAATGCTGCTAAAGGAAGTGAAAGACTTCAAGCACTCTCTGCAGAAGCAGCTGGGATAATGGATAGCTCAGTCCCAGATTTCGATGAAGAATCTGAAGATGAGGGGGAACCAATAATCCCCAAGGTTGCTAAAAAAGCAACTAAGTCTAAGGTTGCTGGAAGAGCAACAAGAAGGTCCAAGGTTGCTGAGAAAGCAACTGTATCAAAGGTTGCTGGACCAATCACACCATCAGGGCAAATCACATTGAAACAACTACAAGATGCCTTGATGAGTGGTGATTTAGTGTTGGAGGATGCTGAAATTACCTCCACACTTCAAAATCTATCTTAAGGGGATCTAGAAAGGCCTTCTACTGCAAGACAAGATTTATAATTCAGATATAAAAAATTTAGTTTCCGAATTAGACTGAATTAGAAACACAAGAGATCAGGCCCTCCACATGGAGCTGCAAAGCTTGCCTCAGAGACTGAAAATGAGACTTCCATAGCCTCACCACTTAAGGAACCGGAGCCTGTATCACAGGTAGAACATAGTTCCTTAAGACTTAACTTTTCAGATATGTTTTGGACACTTAACTAACCTAAAGTGTTTGTTTCTAATAGGCTCCATCTGAGAAGGAAAATGAAGAGGCTGAGAAGCCTATTTCATCAAAGAATAAACTAGAGACTCCCAAGGTCTCTGGGGAACATGTATATGAGCCTTCTATTGAGAAGGTATATAACTCAGATATCTGCATGCTTCTATCATATAACTCTGATCATTTTTCTAAAACTAACAATTTCTACTCACAGGTTCAGAAAGTAGTAGAAGTTGTTGGGGATATGCCACCTCAATCCCCTCAACCAATGGAAATTGATGAGGCTGCCAAGCCCTCATCCCAAGAGAAAATTCCAGACACTGCACAAGTCTCTGAAAGACAAGTATCTGAGCCTCCTATTGTGGAGGTAATTGATCTCTCAGATATCAAAAATTGTCTAAGTATTTTTCTTGATAAAATTTTCTAAGTGTTCTATTTTGTTCTCAGGTTCAAGCCGAAAGAAAGATTGCTGAGGATCAGACTTACAGTCTCCTCCTCGCATCCAAATATCTGAGGCCCCTGGAACCTCAGTAGTCAAGCCATCTGAGCCTGTTACACAGGTAACTCAGATACCTGTCAACTCTTAAAAGTCCAGATATCTACTCAAGTTTTGACACTAACTCAAAACTTTTTCTTTCAGGCTCAAACAAGTGCCATAGTGGTTCATGAAGAAAAGCTTAAGGATTTGCTCTCTTTCTTCAAGAATCAAACTCTGCCCAAGCATCTCCAATGCTTCAAGAAATGGCAGAGAATCAGATGCTCAGATTTGTCAGAATTAACAAGGGTAACTGATCACCCTACTCGAAGAGCAAGAGCATTTGATCTTGAGAACTACGTCCATGCATTGTTCCCCCACAGAACAGTATTTATTTGCTACACTTATGCATAAGGACTTCATCAAGAAAGTGGCACAGACACTTATTCAAGCCTTTGAAAAGGCAGATTGTCAGACCAGAATGCAGATGTCATTCAAACCTGTATTGCCCCAGACACTACAAATAATACCCTCTGAGCAAGAGGAAGTAAATGGGCAAATGATCACTCTTACAGAAGTGTTCAATCTGGTCTCTGAAGATGAAGAAGAGAAGGAGACTGTTGAGAATGACTATGAAGAACCTCCTTCTGACCATCACAAGGATAAGGATGATAAGAAGGATGATGATGATGATGCCCCTGCACCAGGGACAGGAGGGATTGCACAAGGAACAATTGCCTCAGATGTTGCAAAGCATACTGAGAGGACATCACACAAATCCCCTCATCCATCTCCCCAACAAAAGAACACTACTACACAAATAGTTGAGCTCTCTGAGGATGACTCTCAGAAAATGATAAAAGCACAAGCCAGAGTTGCTCAACTCAAACAATTGTTGGAGGAAGAACAACAACTAAATCTTCAATTAGAAGAGAAGAATGTTGAATCCAAAGCTAACCTCCAGAAGATTGAAAGCCTTACTGTCAAGGAAATGGAAGCTTATGGAGAATTGAGAGAACTCCAGATTGCCTGTCAGGCAATTGCTAAGGACTTAGATGTTGAAGAAGCATCTGAAGAAAAGCATGATGCTAAGGCTGCATCACCACAAGACATACCATCCTCTTCCTCTCTGAAAGGAAAGAAGCCCATATCTGAGATGGTTGCTGGGCTAGAAACTGTTGAAGAATATGCCCAAGAGGATGAATATCACTGGGTTGATGACTCAGATGATGAAGACAAGACTTTGGCAGAACACCGAGATGAGCACGTGGTGGTTTCACACCTAAAGAAGAAGCTGGTTGCTCCTCAAATATTCAACAAGCTGCCAAACGTCCACTCAAATGAATACATGGGCAGATTCCAAGTCTTAGACAAATTGAACAGGGAGTTGTCTTCTCAGAATGAAGCTGTCAATGCATCAATCCCCGCAGAAATGAAGAAATTCACTGAGCTCATCACTCAGAGAACTACCAGTCTGGTCATTGCTCAGAAAGACCTAGGCATGGTTAGGGATGATGACAACAACTTGGCTGCAAAAGCCTTTGAAGAGGCTAGTTACACTGCTGGAAAAGCAGATGCCATACTAGGCCCACTAGCAGAGTTCACTGATAAGGACAATGATCTTATCAAACAAAATTAGGAGCTCAAGGCTGAACTTCTGAAGTTAGTTGCTGCCTATAATTATCTCCAAGGGAATTTTGAGTCACTCTCAGAATCCTTTGTGATACTTAGTTAGTCAGCAATGACTAAGGGGGAAGAATATCCAAGACAAGGAGAGGGATCTGGTGTTGCTCAGAAAGGAAGATGAAACAAGAAGAAAACTTCCTTACCACCACTCTGAATCAATGAGCCCTCCTCCTCAAGACACGCTGCTTTACAGATAGTAGCCACTTCCCAACAACCATCTGAAGGAACAATAACAACAAGGGCCAGGGCACAGAGACCTCCAAGAAGTACCAAGGCTCCAAGGAGAAGACAAGTAAAAGGAATCGATGAGTCTTCTGAAGAAGAAGGACAAATCAAATCCCTGGGCAATGAAGAAGGCTGCAAATCCTCCAAGAGAAATCTGGAAGATGATGAAGAGACTGATGATGATGAAGCTCCTCTTCACAGAAAAAGAAAAAGGATTGAAAGCCTATATGAGCCCATTACTAAAACACCCTCTGGAAACACCAAGTCTATCTAGGGTGGATCTTCAAGCAATCCCCCCTAAGGAGAATTCAAGACAAAGGAGGAACAGGTTGAGAGCTGAAAGGTAAAAACTTCCACTCAGGCCAGAACAGGTTGAGAGCTGAAAGGAGAAAACTTCCACTCAGGCCAGAAGAAGCCAAAATTGAGTATGTGAAGACAGACAACAACTCCTCCTACAGATGCATTCATCAAAGGAATGGCTACTGGATATTGGAACTTAAGCATCTGCTTGTGAATGAAAAGGGATTTCCAGTTCCTATCCATCAACAACTCATGGCATTGAGAAAAGACAAGCCAATCTTGATCAACACCAATCATGTCAAAGCTTGGTTGGATTTTGAAGTTGTCAAGAGAATAAAAGTCATGAAGAAGGACCTCTTTGAGGATTGTCCTTATGGAAAGCCAGATGATGTGCACAGAATTCCCAACATTACTGGAACAGGCACAAGAGCAAGATTAGTTGTGGAACCCTATGAGTCTTTTTACGTGACTCAAGAGAAATACAAGGGTGACATAAGATATCTGAAGATCATCTATGAATACTTCAAGCTGTCAGATATCAAGATAGAGCATGCCTGGAAGTGGGGAAAGTATATGTGGGTCAAACACTTTGCCAAGAAGAATCCCACCAAAACCTACAAAGAAGTCTGTGGATTTGCCAGAGACAATGAGATGTTAGTCAAGACTTTGCTCTATGAGTACTCAGATGACATCAAAAGGTTTGGGGATAGGGAATATGCAAATTAATCATGGATCTGCTGAAGACTTGAAGAATTGAAGAAGATTTTGAAGACTTGAAGACTAGTTTATTAGGATGTTTACTTGGAGCTTGGTTACCCCTGTTGTCCTAGTTTACTATGTATTTTGTTGTATCTTGCTAATTGTACTGTAATTTGATTTTATCATTATAAAAGTTATATGTGATCTTACCTTGTAACATATCTGATGAACCTACTCTAAGATATCTATCTATAAAAAGATAACTTGTCAGCAAAGATCACACCTTGTGATTTGGTTGATGTTTACATTCTGCACTTAATTAAAATGAATTGAAAATATCATAAGAAATGATTAAGTGGTGGATTGTTTCCTCTTCCAGATTGTAATAGGTCTTAAAGATAGTCATCGTTGACTGATCAAAAAGGGGGAAATTTGTTAGGAATATATGTAGATTTTGATCAGCAACCTAATGACTTATCTTAAGCTCAGAAAGGTAACTAGTATTCTTAGTTCACTTGAACATTGTAAAAGAGGAAGCTTACTGAGTATGTTAGTCTAGAAAATCTTGTATATGATGTTAGGTCTCTGAATGTAATTTTTATATCCTTAAAGAAGACCAAGAAGGAGGCATCCAGCAGATGAGTTCAACAAATTGAACATTTGAAGACTGCACAAGATTGCTGAAGACTAAGGAAAAGTGCACTCAGAAACCTACGCTCAGATATCTTAGATAAAATTATGTTTTTGGGAAACAATGTTTTAATAGATATCTGGAGATGTAAGGGTCTCTGGAAATGGATGTGCAATGCTTCAGATAGCTTGCATAGTTCCGTTGGCACTACAGAACAAAAATAGTACAGTGCATTTAATGCGCAGACAGAGATGTCTGAACAAGAGCAGAATTCTCTGAAAAGAGAAAACATCTTATGCAGTACTATTTTACAGATATCAATAGTTTGAATTTCATAGAACCTAACGGATACTATTCAAACGACATGATTTTCAACTATAAATATCAACACTTAGAATGCTTGAAACACACCAAGAACTACATTGAACATCACTGATCATATTACTAGTGGTATCTTTCTCTCAAGCATACAAGCCTTCAACCTACTTACTCATTAGCTTACTGTTGCAACCAAGCTCTTGAATTCTAAGTAGCACAAAAGTTCTAAGTGTCGTGATCCTTAACAAGCATTGCTATCTGTGAAGGAGTTGAATCGAAAGATCAAGTATCTGAGATTCATTCTCTAGAACATATAACATAGACTTGGGTCAGTAAATAACATATCACCACACACTGTGAAGTGTGTTAAGTGAACTTTGTTCTATAGAGTATTCCTACATAACTGATAAAGTTATTAAGACTACTCACCTGACAAACCACTTTAACCAACACCATATACGACGTGGAGTATAGGAAGTATTTAGCTTGGGAAACTAAGGAACAACTCCAAGGTTACTGAGCATAGGAAGTACTTAGTTTGGGAAACTAAGGAATAGCTTAAAAGGTTTCTGAGTATATGAAGTACTTGGCTGAGAAAGCCGGGGAATAACTCAGGGGGAACACTTGGTTGGGAACATAGTGTAAAAGGGAATCAAGGGATAGGTTTATTGTAAGGAGAATTCAATAACTATCTTAGTGAATTTCAAGTCCTGAGAAACGACGAGTGGATTAGTTGAGGGATTACGCCACCTTCAGATACCACTATAAAAAAGCACTGTCTCATTTACTTTCTGCACACTAATTGCTTTATCTTTACACTGTTGAGTATTTTCACACTTACATCTTGCTGAGCACGTGCACTTATCACATAAAGTCTTCCGCTCTCTGAATGTAAGTATCAGATATCTTCAAACATATCCGAGAAACTGTTTTATCGTCAAAATTTTATAAGACTATTCACCCCCCCTACTTTGTTGTTATCTGGACCAACAGTGTCCTCTATCCATACCTAACACGTTAATTAATAACTTATGTCCAATCTGAACCAAAATAAAATACATAAGTGCATAACGCAGTTTGGATTAGCTTAGTAGTTGTCCTTAGAGTATATAATCCACTTCATCAACATCTATCTATTACTTCCTGCGTCCCGACACAAGCTTTTCACTTTGACTTTTTGCAGTCAAACTTTTCCAACTTTAACTACGGATTAATATTAAAAACCACAAATATAAAATGTGCAATTAAATTATATAACAAAAGTTTACGCCCTAAAGTTTCATTATATAATTTAATTGAACATTTTACGTTTGCGGTTCAAGATTAATCACTCCAAAAAAATGTTGTTTAGCGACGGATAAATCTGTCGCTAAACAGCGAGCGATCCGTCGCTAAATCCGTAGCGACGGATAATAAGGCCGTCGCCTTTTTGCTCATCACAAGCTCTTTAGAGACGGATAAATTATCTGTCTCTAATTAGTGAGGGATAAAATGGTTGACTGTCATTGCCCTTTTGTGACGGATAAGTATCCGTCGCTAATTAGGGACAGATAAGTTTTTTTTTAAAAAAAATGCATAAATCTGCAGATTTGGAGACGAGACGAGACGGATAAATAATTCAGTTTTATCTAGGTTTATTGTATTTACCTACATATTATTTGGAGACGAGACAAGACGAGATGATACAATTTTATCTATAAAACTGGATATACAATAAATCGAAAATATACAATATCCAATATTCAATAATACAATACAATATTCAATAATACAAAGAAGATCAATCTTCACGAATTTCAACGGATCTTGGTGGATCTTGACGAATCGGACGAGATCTTGACAAATCGGACGGAGGGACGGAGGCAGTGGTGGTGGAGGCGGTGGGAGGGAGATCTCGTGGTGGATGGGAGGTGGAGTGGTGGTGGTGTGATGGTGATTGTGGTGGTAGTGGTGGTGGAAGTGGGGAGGTGTGGAGGTGGTGGTGGAAGGGTGGTGGTGGTGGCGGTAGTGGTGGTGGTGCGGAGGTGGTGGTGGGAGGAAGGAGAGATGGAATTGTGAGTGATGGGAGGAAGAGGAAGGGTTAATATATTAGGGTTACTGCCAATATTAGCGACGGATAGGGCTATCCGTCGCTATATCCTTTTTCTTTTTTTAAAAACTTATTTGATCAACCTAAATTAGAGACGAATAGCTGATCCGTCTCTAATTAGCGACGTATTAGAGACGAATTGAGCAACTCAATTCGTCTCTAATCCGTCGCTAATCAGTGCCGATTTGTCGCTAAATAGCGACGGATGCTATCCGTCACTAGTTTCCGTCTCAATTCAGCAGATTTCTTGTAGTGAATTCATAGTCAAAGTTGGAATTTGACTGCGAAAAGTCAAAGTAGGAAGCTTGTGCCAGTATGGAGGAATTATATCGAAATGTTTTAAATTTGTAGGAGATGTACACTCACTCAAACATATTCTCATGATAACTATGACTTAAATAAGTATATTATTTACTATTTTTCTATTTCTTTTATGCTTGGACCATCCTTCATATATGGAGAAACACCAATTGAAACGTAAAAAAATAAATCAGAAAAAAACACGGCGAACTGAATTCTCTTTATTAATACAAACATATAATCAATATCGGGCATGAAGATGGAGATGAATGAGTAAATTATTTGTATATAGGTAGGTTTAATATTGTAAATGGATAGTTGCTATTATGTTTATTAGTATCCAAAATTACATTTTAGGTCGTAACCATTTGATGTAAAAAACATTTTAGTAGACTTGTGCCAATAAAACTTTATAAATTCGTTTGGTCAGTGGTTGGATCGGAGTTCCTAGCAAATTGTACGATTGATTAATCAAGTTAGAATTTTTATTTTTTCTTCTTTTTTAGTATATAAAAAATTATTTATCAACTTAATAGTGCTGCCATATTTTCTTTTTAATAGTGAGAGCTCTCTAAAAAGATTTAAATTATAATTAAAAGCTTATATACATCATCAACTTACTCACATGTATTTTATTTACTACTAATTTAAAAGGTACTTTAGCCACATTTCGTCAATGATAACAATAACTCAGCTAATTTATTTGATGGTAAAGAACGAACACGTGCTCAAGGTTATTCTTCCTTATCCCAGTCGTGCAGTGAAAACTTTGACTCTGCATTTTTTCGCATCAACCTCTACCATTTAAGAATTACAAATAAAGGTTATTTCTTCCGTATCCAAGTTAAATATGTCCTGAATAATATTTTGCAATTACTCCAACCTCATCTGATGGAGCCTATTGTAAAAAATAGAAGCATCAAATATATGTTCAAATTATTTTTCAGAGTTTTATATATAAATTTATATTAGATTTTATAAAACTATATATGCAGCCAATATAGAAAAAAAAACGAACAGTGAAAGATGTACTGGCTGAAAATGCAACTAATTCCACAAAATTCTTGTGGCGATGTCACCATATGAGAGGACAAAACAAATTAATCGAGGCAACCCCTGGAGTGGTATGTGTTCCCCCACATAACGATCTTGGTGTGGATAATACAAATATACCAAACCGACATCATTATAAGAACACCTAACTGATAATCTATGTGCTAAAACGTTACCCTCACGGTTAACTTGGCAAAACTTAATTCTCCATCAAATACCTGAATTTATTTGAAAAGTGAAACAAAGGGGCAAGGCTAAAATTTGTTGATTTAAGAGATTTAATAACCAAAGAACAATCCCTTTCAATTAATACATGTTGCCACACAAAATATCGAACAATTTTATTTCTTAATTTGATTGGCCAACCTTCCGCACTTTCAACAACCATAAGATATTTAAAAAAAAAAAAAATCACCAACCAAGCAATAACTATTGTCGAACTTTTGATATTCCATATATTTCTTGTTTTGCTAGTTTTTAGGATCATGAATATGAGTTGTTTTGTTTGTCATGAATGATCTTGTGGAGTAATGTAGTGATTGTGAAGTGGTGTTTATCTTTGGTGGAGTTTTTATATGTAATTTTCCCCACATCCTCTATAGCATTGCCCTCATGATCCCTAACAACAACACTAATACGTCCCCCTATTCGGACTCTGCATCAACCGTATCAAAATTTCACGTAGGATGGCTGGAATTTAAATGAATCTGGTGGATTTAGCCCATCAACTTTATATATTACTACTATTATATAAGAACACCTAACTGATAATCTGAGCGCTAAAACATTAGCCTCACGTTTAACCTGGCAAAACATCATGGAACAAAATTCTCGCCCGCTCAACCGTAGAATCAAAATTTATAATTAAAAATCTAAATATCTATTAATTTCTTGTTAAATAGATGGGTGGAGTATTAAATATTTAATAAATGATCTATTTTTTAAATTCCATTATTTCATTTTATCTCATTTTAATAAATTTATATTTTATTTTAGTGAATAAAATAATTTAATTAATTAATAATAATCTAGATTGGTGTCTATAGATTCATCTTGTCACGGTGAATTCAAATATATGTTAAAAATATTTTTCGGAGTTTTCTAGATAAATTTATATTAGATTTAATAAAAACTATATATGCAGCCAACATACCAAAAATAATAAGTGAAATATATATACTGGTTGAAAATGCAACTAATTCCAAAAAATTCCACGTAGAATTGAATTTATTTAATAAATACTCTATTTTTAAATTTTCGTTAATTCATTTTATCTTATTTAATAACTTTATATTTTATTTTAATGAATAAAATGATTTATTTAATTAATACTATTCAAGATTGGTGTCTATGGATTCGTTTTGTCACGACGAATTCAAATATATGTTCAAAATATTTTTCAGATTTTTGTAGATAAAGTTATATGAAATTTAATAAAACTTATATATGTAATCAACATACAAAAAATAACACTGAAATATATATTGTCTAAAATACACCTAATTCCATAAAATTTCACGTAAGACTGAATTAATTTGGTGAGGTTTAGACCATTAATGTGTTGTACATAATATATGGATGGATGGATTCCATAAGTGGGGTAAAATCGACATTTTAACCCGATAAAAGCGTACTAAAATGCATCCCGGGCGCGACGCGACCCCGCAATTGCGACAGTACAGGTCCCGCGGGTACGGACACCTGGTGAAGTGCCGGCGATCAACAACACTGCGTAAATACTTATTTATATCTGTATAAAATAACCATTTTTTTTTGAACAACCCAGAAGATATATTACACAAGAGAAACAGTACAAGGACCCGTACCGATGCAAGAAGCAGGCGTTACGAGCGGGGAATGTACAGTACAACTATCTGATACTACTAACGGTGCTAACCATCCATGACAACTATCCCAAACATACAAAATTGAGGTGCCCTGATCGCTAGGACCAATTACTTACATTACTTTATTTGCCAAATTATAAAAACTTAAGGTTCATTTGAAAAAATGGAAGAAAATATCAAAAAGGATTCCCAGTCTAGTCTTTCATTTTCAAAGTCAAATGTGATGATCACATGATACGAGTATAAATACCCAATCAAAAGTGTGATATCATGCTCCCAACCTGACGATGGGTTATTACATATACCCATGTTAGATAGGGTCATTGCATCTAAGCACCAGTTAGTTTAACAATTACGAACAAATAACAATTAGAGTATTTTTATTACATGTGTTGAGGGTAAGAGTTCCCCCAACTATTTAGAGATTACTCCCTGCTCTCAACTCCTAGCTAGATGACTAGGAAACTTCCGGGTAAGGACCGTTGCGGTAAGAGCCTGCTGGTGAGGACCAACGAAAGATCGATAAGGACCAACGTTCCGATAAGAGGCTAGACTTAAGAACCTACACAAGTAGCTTGGAGGGGGGGGGGGTAGGACCATATACCCGGTTTGTGTGATGTCGAACTCGGAAGGAGAATTTACTCGCTAGAGACTGGAAATCTACTCGGTATAATGATCGGGAATGAGAAGTGATTATTGCTTACCTTTTACCTTGAGAAGTGTGCCCTATATATAGCGATCTCCCAAAACGGGAGGGTTCCACCAGATCGCGCCAAGTGTAAGGTCCGGATTGAGCCACCAAGGCTTCAATAGGCCCATGGCCCATTAATGACACTTGCCCCCCTTCCACTTTGGGCTTTCGGGGACAGTTTAATCATTAATGTGAGAGTTTTAGAGGATTTGATGCAGTCTGCTACGGGTTAAGGTCCGAAGAGGCAGGTCCGGACGTAAGGTATGGATCGTACTGAGTTGTCCGTAAGATACTCTCATTAGACTGTCAAGTACCGCTCATTCGGACCTTGTTCCTCAGACCTCCTTACTCTCTAGTGCTAGTTTACTTGGTTACTTATGAGGTTATAGCCCTTTGTCCGAGTCATAGTCCGGGTCGGACCCCATGGGTCCGGATCACAGTGTGGGTCGGACCTACTGTCCTTGAGTCCCAGTTTTACTGTTTTACCCGGGAGGGTCCGACCGGACGTGGCCCTATGGTCGGACCTCCAGGTCGGACCTTGGACTGCGGACAGTAAAAAAGCTTAGTACGCCTTGGGATTCGTTCCAAAGGCGTCTATGACGGATTAGATATATTTCCGTATCAACATATATCTCCCTAGTTTCCAAGTATCTTAGTAGAAGATAGTTGTGGAACTATAGTTAAAAGTGAAGAAGACAGTTTTGTTTCTCGGTTCAATCCGTCCCGAAATAAGGCAACTCTATCGAATTGATCGACTACCCTGGCTCGGACGGACAAGGCGTTTGTCCGGGTCTTAGTTTTGAATGCCAATGTACCGATAAGATTGGCTTATCAAAATTTGTAACAAGTAGGACTAGTTCGGATGTTAAAATCCTATTCGATCCGCAGAGACTTGATGTAGTGCTCCGAACCTTGTTAACTTGTGTAAAAGTTGTAAAAAAGGAGACAATCATAGTAAAAAGTTGAGTGACCTGGTGCGGATCATAGAGGTTACGGAAGTATCATGACGGGCTCGGATTGACGGATCCGAACGGGCTACAGTTCGAAGTAATTCATTCAATAAGGTCGGAATCGTAAAGGTTCCCCTGGTTGGCCCAATAGTGGCCCAAGTGTTAGGCCCAAGCCCATAGCCGGCAGTTACAGGCCACGTGGCGAGTGATGATTGGTCCTTCAATTCTATATATACCCATGGATTGTACGACTTTTTGCCAGACCATTCCACCCCTTTCATAGTAGATGATTCGGATCCTTGGGTCCGGACATCTCACTTCCTCGCCAGGTCCCACTGGTTCGGATCCAATGATCCTATGTAGGGATTCGCCCATCGGGAGCTTTTCTTAGATCCGAAGGGCTGTTGATTGGCGGATCTCTGCTTAGATCAATGTGTTCGATGCATCTTAAAGTTGTCAACCCTAATATAAGAAGTTCTTGGGGTCGGATCCAATCGTCCGGTGCTGGGATCAGCCAGTCAAGAGCTTTTCCATGCCCGAAGAGCTCTTGATTGGCTGACCTCCACCCGGATGAATGAGTTCAATTCTCCTCAGGTTAGCGCGAGTCGGACCTCATCATTCATGCCTTGGTTCATCCGCTTCGTCCACCATTAACCATTTTCTTTAGGAGTGTATTGCCTTAAATTTGAAAATGGTGGTGGTGGAAGAGGTGGAAGGTCCGAGGTCTACTTGTCAGATGCCTCGCCCGAATCCTACTGCCAATGTGCCCGGACCGTCTTATGTTGGTCCGGTCGCATCAGTCACTTGTTTCCAATAACTGGGGTTCCCGTGAGGGTTTCCGCTAGTTACTGGGAAGAAGTGACCGATGCCGTTGTACCACCGTAAGCTTAGTTCGAAGAGCCAACTCCTTGCTCCGGCTGCTTTGCTTCGGAACGCACAAGATCGTTACAATGGAAGGATTCATGGTTCGGACGTCAGAGCTGCACCTGAAAGGGTTGCTCCACCATGAGTATGCTTCGGAAGGATGCTGCACCTGTCCCGCTCGGAAGCTTAAGCTCGGAATGAAGACGGCAGTCATGTTCCGGACGCTGGATACTCTACAAAGAACTGCATATCTGTGTTGTAAAGATAGTGATAGGGAGTTTCCTTTTGCTTTTTGTAACTCGGACGAGTAGGTCCGGACTTGTAATTTGTACTTTGAGAAATACAAAATCTCTTTTCCGAGTGTTGCAATTTCTCCTATCTTCGGCTTGTTATGTGGCTTCGTCCGAACTGGCTGTGTAAGTTTAACCTTTCGAAAAGTTGGTTTCTTAGTCATTCGTTGTGCAATTGGCTCGGACTAGCAGTGTGTTTGTTCGAATATAACACATTTGTTTTGCAAAAAGTTGTATTGATTTGACGGAAATTCAAGTACAACTGGTGGGCTTCGAGGCCGGGAAAAGAAAATGACAAAAACTTAACAACTGACGTAGTATTTTTTCGAGGAGTAACCCTAGGCATAGAACTTCTGTAGGTTCTTAGCATTCCATGTTCTCTTCAGGGCTCTTCCTTGATCATCTTCTAGCTCGAAACTTACATTGACTCTAGCCCCAATGACCTTGTAAGGTCCTTCTCACTTAGGCTTGAGTTTACCAACATTGCTTAGGATGTCAGCTCTTCGGAGGATTAATTCCCCGACTTGTATATACTTGTGAAGAACATGTTTGTTGTAAGCCCGGGCAGACATAGCTTGATAGCGGAGGATGCTAGCTAGTGCCTTGCTTCTTTTATCTTCGAGGATCAAGGTCGTAGCTCCTTGCGACTTCATTTTCTGCAGATTGGTATTGTTGGATCCTTTGGGTTTCCATAGTAATTTCAGAGGGGATGACCGCTTCAGAGCCATAGACTAGTATGAAGGTTGTCTCCTGAGTAGAAGTGCGAGCTGTTGTACGATGTGCCCAAAGGACTCCGTCGAGACCATCTGCCCAGCTGTCTTGAGAAGTTCTCAGCCTCTTTTCCAAAATCTTCACAATGGTTTTGTTGGTAGCTTCAACTTGGCCATTGGCTTGAGGGTAGCCAACAGAAGTAAAGTGTTGTTCTATCTTGAAGGATTGGAGCCACTCTTTTAACCTGGCTCCGGAGAATTGTGCTTCATTATCGGAGACTATGACTCTAGGAAGTCCAAAGCGGCAGATGATGTTCTTCCAAATGAAGGTTCTTACTCGGCTCTCTGTGATGGTGGACACTGCTTCGGCCTCAACCCATTTGGTGAAGTACTCTACTGCGATAATAAGGAACTTCTTTTGGTGAGTACCACGGGGAAATGGACCAACTATGTCTATTCCCCATTTATCAAATGAACAAGCTATGATTGACGGAATCATAGGGTTAGTTGGGCGATGCGGTATGTTGGCATAGTATTGGCAGTCTTTGCAAGCACGGACGAAGCTATCAGCATCCTTATCAATGGTAGGCCAATAGTATCCTTGCCTTATGACCTTCTAAGCCAAGGTCCGGCCCCCTGAGTGACTCCCGCAACTCCCCGCGTGGATCTCTTCCAAAACAGTTTTTGCCTCATGGGGTCCAAGACATCTCATGAGTGCCGGTGAAAGATCTCTTGTAGAGATCCTCTCCCAGAATAAAATACTTGTTGGCTCGGCATAGGATCCTTCTTGCTTCTTTAAGGTCTGATGGCAGAGATCCATCTTTGAGATAGCCAAATATGTTAGTCATCTAGCTCCTTTCGGTACTTAAGAGGAAGACTTGACCGGTGGAGTTTATCAGGGAAGAATCTGTGAGAGTCATCAGGATGATGCTCCTTGTGTCCAAAGTTCCTAAGGCAGAGGCGTACTTGGAAAGAGCGTCGGCCTTCTCATTCCATTCCCTGTTGAATCGTTCTAGCGTGAATGCTTCAAAGTGCTCAACTTCCTTCTTAAGGAGCTCTAAGTACTTGATCATGTTGGGTCCTTTAGTGGCGAAACACCCGGAAAACTGGGGCTCGACGAGCTGAGAGTCTGTGTGGGCTTTGATCCGCTTCACTTGAAGACCTTACCATTCTTAAGCCGGTGAGGAGCGCCTCGTACTCGGCCTCGTTGTTTGTCACCTTAGCGCCTTCAGGGCTCTCAAGGAGGATTCCTATTCCTCCAAGTCTTCCAGTAGAGGACCCGTCCACTTGTAATGTCCAACATCCCTTGCCTTCCATTTTAGTCTCCACCGTGAGAGTGGGAACTTTCCCGTCAACCTTAGTGTTTTCCTGCCTAGTGACCTCTGCTCGCTTCTTGACGGAAGATGCAGGTGTTGAAATGTTGGCTACTTCATCCAGGAGGAACATGTGCCTCACTCTCAGGGAGTCGTCCATGGGTTCCTGACACTTAGCCCAGAGTTGGACATCATCACAGAACATCTCTTCAGGCTCCTTTTCCTTGGTTTTTTCTTCTTCTGGGATAGCTTCCTCCTGAGTGAGCATACATAGCTCATTTCCTCTTGCGGACTATTGGTCCCTCCCTCGGTTTCTTCGGGGTAATCTACCAGGAAGTCAGCAAGGACTTGAGCTTTCTTGGCTGAAGGAGCTTGATACCCGATATCGTATTCACTTAATTCGATCTCCCACTTGGATAAGCGTCCCGACTGATCTGGCTTACCTAGGACATGATTAAGTGGCTCATTGGTGAGGACCACAAGTCAGTGAGATTTGAAGTAAGGCTTCAGTCGTCGGGGAGTGTAGACTAGCGCGAAGGCTAGCTTCTCAATCTTAACATACCTAGCTTCGACACCCACGAGAGCCTTGCTTAGGTAGTAAACCGGCATGTGGTCGTTCCCTTGGATCCGCACCAATACGGAGCTCATGGCTTCGGCAGTGGCTGCTAGGTAGAGGTATAGAGGTTCACCTACTACTGGTTTGGACAAGAGCAGAGGTGAAAGGAGATAGCTCTTCAAATTATCCAAGGCCTCTTCGCATTCCTTTATCCACTCGAACTTGTCTCCTTTCCTTAGGATTTTAAAGAAGGGTAGGTTCTTCTCGGCGGACCTGGAGATGAAGCGGCTTAGAGCCATCACTCTCCCAAGGAGCTTATGCACTTCATTGACTGTCTTTGGCTGTGATAGGTCCAGGATTTCCTTTATTTTTTCTGGGTTGGCGCTGATGCCTCTCTCCGTGACCATGTAACTGAGGAACTTTCCTCCCTTTACGCTAAACGTTCACTTCTCGGGGTTCAACTTCATTCCGTACTTCCTAAGGATGGAAAAGCATTTGTTTAGATGCTCTATGTGTTGACTTCACTAGCATGTCATCCACATAGACTTCCATAGTTTTGCCCAACTCTTCTTTGAACATCTTGTTCACCAATCGTTGGTAAGTAGCGCCCGCGTTCTTGAGGCCGAACGGCATGACTTTGAAACAGTAGACTCCTGCTGCTGCAAAGAAGGCTGTCTTTTTGTTGTCCTCTTGAGCCATTCTGATTTGGTAGAAGCCTTTATAAGCATCCATTGAATCATATAATATATCACATGGGCTGTTTTAGTCTCATTTAACAACATATATAATAATAATAATAGAAAAGAGAAATCTTATGGAGAAGCTTAGGAGCACACATCCCGCAGTGGAGTCTACTAACTGGTCAATGCGGGGCAAAGGATAAGGATCTTTTGGACAAAACTTGTTGGGCCTAGTGAAGTCATTGCACATTCTCCACTTCCCCGGAGCTTTCTCGACGAGGACCACATTACAAACCCAGTCTGAGTATATAACTTCTTCAATGTGTCCTGCCTTCATTAACCTTTCTACTTCTCCTGCTATGATAGCATCTTCAGCAGGCCCGGAGTCCTTTCTCTTTTGGCGGATATGTTTTACCGTAGGATCCATGTTCAGACGGTGAACTGTGATCCTTGGGTCTATCCCCTTAAGGTCGTCAGTGCTCCAGACAAAGACATCGCGGTTGTCCCGAAGGCAGGTGATAAGCTTCATTTCTACCTCAGCGCTCATCTCTATTCCGATCCGGGTTATCTTCTCTAGATCTCCCTCAATCAATTAAATTTCTTTTAAGGCTTCATGGAGCTCCATCCTTGTAGTCTTGGGGAACTTCTCCTTGAGTGCCCCAGCCTCAATCTCTTCCCTTACTGGAGTAATAGGCGCAGGGGGAGGACTCCCGGATCTTTTGGCGACCGAAAGAATGGGTGTTGAGGCTCCTCTTGTTGACATGATGTAACAGTCCCATGCTTCCCTAACATTGACCACTTCTTCTCCCACTCCATTTGGAGTTGGAAACTTCACCCTATTATGTAGAGGGGAGGCAATTGCTTTGAACTGGTTGAGCCCCGGGCGGCCCAATATCAAGTTATAGTCGAACATGCTGTCTACCACCACGAAGAGAACCGTCTCATTCACTCTTGCTGGGAAAGTTCCCATAAAGACTTGTAGAGGTATGCTTCCTATGGGATGAACTATAGAGCCTCCGAACCCCACTAGCGAGGTGTAGACTCGCCCGTATTAGATGTCGCCCAAACGCATCTGCTCCACAGTTCTCTTAGAGATAATGTTGGAGGAACTCCCTGTGTCAACAAGTACTTTGTTTACTCTATAAGTGGTGATGACTAAAGAGACCAACAAAGGAACATCAGGATTTTTAAGATCTCCTCCACCAGACGTTGGTGGGCGAATTTCGCTGTCATCGAAAGTGATAGCATTTGTTCCTTTCAGAGCTGGTAGGGCGTAGGTTCTATTGTTGTTTCTCAGGTGTTGTGCGGTTCTTTCCCTTGCATTTCGGCTATCTCCTCCAGTTGGTCCCCCTGTTAGAGCGTTAATAACCCCGCTATAGGGAAGGTTCTCCAGTTCCATATCTTCAGGGTACCCGTGGTACCTTTGGGCGTGTTGGGGTGGAGTTTACGCAAGAGGCGGCGGTAAGGCTCCTATCGGAGGTTCCAAACCATGCTCCTTCCTTCTTCGTTCATTTCTCTGGTGCCTGGAGGGCTCTTCTTCATACATTAGTTCTTTCAACTTTCCGCTCCTTATCAACCCTTCTATTTCTGTCTTCAACTGGATGCAATCTTCAGTCGAGTGGCCTTTGTGCTTGTGAAACCTACAGTATTCCTTTGAAGCTTTGTTTTTCTTATTGCTCCTCCTAGGTTTTGGCCATTGGATGTCTAAGTTTTTCTCAACAATGGAGGCCAAGATGTCGGATCTTGGTCTATTGAGGCGAGTATACTCAACATATCTTCTTGGAGGGGTTCTATCCCTTCGGAACTCCCTTTTATCTCTGGAATCCTTCTCCTGCTCGAACTTTCCGGAACGAGGAGAGGGTTCTTGCCTCATTGGTTCCTTTCCCTTCCTAGCCCCGGCTCTCACTGGGACATTTCTCCGGTACTCCTCTCCATATAGAACTCCCTCACAAATATCTTCCAAGTATTTATAGGTTGTGATTTCTTCATTGGAAAGCTTCTTTCTGAGTTCGTCGTTGTAAGTATTAGCATACAGGTGTCAGACCCGTTCTTTGATGCTGTGGGGTTCAACTTGGCGCACTTCGGCATTGAATCGGTCGAGGAAGGTTCTAAGATCCTCGTGCTCCTTCTGGATTACTCCTGCCAAGTGTTCCGTTGATCTCTTTCTCTTCTTTGCTTTCTCAAACCTTTTTAGGAAGAGAGAGAGGCGACATCTGCATAAGATTTGATGGAGCCATTGGGCAGAGAGGTCCACCAATCCATTGCTTATCCAAAGAGAGTAGTGGAAAAGTTAAGAGCCTTCATATTATCATTCAGGCCATTGGTCTCCATCTTGCTCTCATATCTAGTAAGGTGCCCAACTGGACAGGTATCCCCATAATAGTGTTCCAGATTCGGGATGGTAGAGTCTGGATGCTTCCTTTCCGTTCTTATCTCATCACACAAAGGATTGGGGGCTCTAAGCGTCACCTTCTCATGTGCCTTCACCATTTTGCCCAAAGTAGCAATTTGAGTCTCCAAGGCTTTTTGCTGGACATAGATTTCCTCAGCGGTTAGCTTCTCGCCCGTCCTTGGGTTGATTGCCACATCCGGAGGAAGATCGTTAACAGGGATTAATGGGATACTTTCTTCCATGTGGTCTCTCGCTCGGTGCTAAAGAGCTCCATGACGACTAGTCCCAGCTTCATCCGCTCGAGGTCTCACTGGGCTTCTCTCTCGATGTTCATGGGAAGTGGTGATTCTTCTGTTGAGAAGGTTTCTTAGGTCCTCCGGTTGCGTTGGTTCTCTAACCTCTGATGGACTGGGCGATGCTCATTCCTCGACTGAGCGGATTCAACTTGCCTTGGAATTGCCAGAGGTGGAGTGGGTTGAGGAGGCTGAAGGTTGTTCGACCCAAAGCAACCTTGGATGGTGGTGAGTAAGAGGCCAAATTGATTCTCACTCATCCCAAACTCACTTGGGCGAATGACTTGTCCATTTGGAAGAGTGAAGTTTCTCCCAGGAGGAGGACCATGTGTTCCTGACGGAGGAACTTGTCCTTCCACTCCTTGTGTTGCAGCTCCTAACACTTGAGTCCTTGGAGGTGGATCAATGCACTTTCTTCATCGGAGGAGATACTCGCGGTGTGACCGTCACTCGGATAGTCATTCGTGTTCCTTAAAGTGGCCCTTGCCAATCTCCCTCTCTGAGTTTGAGGTCTGCCTCTTTGCCTAGGAGCTGGAGTACCAACTGCAGTGGTGTTGGTTCTTACGGACCTTCTGGTTCTCGCCATTGCTGAGGAGCACGGAGCCTTTTGTAATGCTTCCCACAGACGGCGCCAAAATGTTGAGGGTAAGAGTTCCCCCAACTATTTAGAGATTACTCCTTGCTCAACTCCTAGCTAGATGACTAGGAAACTTCCGGGTAAGGACCGCTGCGGTAAGAGCCTGCTGGTGAGGACCAATGAAAGATCGATAAGGACCAACGTTCCGGTAAGAGGCTAGACTTAAGAACCTGCACAAGTAGCTTGTGCCTCGGACCTCCTTACTCTTTAGTGCTAGTTTACTTGGTTGCTGATGAGGTTATAGCCCTTTGTCCGAGTCATAGCCCCATGGGTCCGGACCACAGTGTGGGTCGGACCTACTGTCCTTGAGTCCCAGTTTCACTATTTTACCCGGGAAGGTCCGACCGGACGTGGCCCTATGGTCGGACCTTGGGTTTCGGACAGTCAAACAGCTTAGTACGCCTTGGGATTCGTTCCAAAGGCGCCTATGACGGATTGGACATATTTCCGTATAAACAACATGTAAGTCCAAAAGTCAAACAAATTGAAATTGTTGCCAAACATAACCCTTCACAAGCTTTTACTGGAAATTGCAAATTTGACCCTAACTTATAACAAATTATATATTTTCTCCAAAATCAAATTAATTTACAACCCTTGGGCCAAATTAATTTACAACTTATGGAGAAATTTTTTATAAAAAAAGAAAAATAAAACTCCGTGACCGGAGCTGCTCCAACAACTCCGATCGGAGCAACACTGCGCTCCGGTTAACAGCTCCGATCGGAGCTGCTGCTGCTCCGGTAATATTTTTTTTCTTTTTTCTTTTTAATTTCTAATAAACTTCTAGTTACGTTCAATTTGGTCCTAAATTTATTTTCGATTTGCAATTAAGTCCATAAATTATTTAGAAAGTTTGATTCATGTTATTAAACAATAAATTAGGTACTCAACAAAAAATATTGGAAGATAAAGGGCTTAAGTTGAATTAGAAAGACATAAGGGATATCTTTTCAAATTAACAAAATAAGGGCATGTTTGGCATCCACCATTTGGTCAACGAAAATGGACCTATATGTAATTGTTGAACTAACTGGTACCCAAGTGTAATTAGAATATCTAAGAGGGGTATTGGATGAAATTCACCCTAACTTTAATTTAAGAAAATACTTGGTTACATAAGTTTAGATCCATATGTTAAAATTTATAAAGTTAAAATATATTTGTGCAAAGTAAAACATAAGTTCAAATGGTATATGTGATAAAATTTTAAAGTTTAAACATATTTGTGTTAAAAAATGGCACCACTCTGGCCCATTGTGTAGACAATAGGGGTGTGAGGGAATCAACCCGCTCGTGAGCTGCTCGCGAAAAAGTCCGGTTAACGTTCAGATCGAGTTCGAGATCGGTCAACGCAAGCTTGCTCGCGAGCAAACTCGTCTCATTGTCGAGCTTGGATCGATCACCTTGGCAAAATGGTCGAAGCTCACGAGCAATAATTAATTTAATATATATTTAAATTTATTTATTTACATATACATAAATAAAAAGTAAAAACCCTAGTCCCTAACTTAACTTATCTAAAAATCAGAATTGTGTAAAATTTTAGAACAAATGAGTTTACTTTCGAGCTCTAACGAGTCAAACGCTTACGAGCAAAAGCAAGTCGAGCTTATCGAGCAACTCGATATTTTAACGAGCCGATCACGAGCACGATTATGAAAAGCTCGACGATCACGAGCCTATCACGAGCAGACCTGAAATTCTGACGCTCACTGATTCATTAAGCCAAAGTTCGGCTTGGCTCGTTATCAGCCCTAGTAGCCACACACACCATTACTACTTAAAAAGGTCCAAAGTCGGACTCGTAAGTCGTAACTAAAACAGGTCACCACAAAGAGGCATAATTCCTCCATACGAGCATTCTCTGTTTTGTGAATTTGGAGTTTGAATTACACGTCTCTTATGCTGAACTATTTTAATTGCATTTTTATTGAATGTCATTTTTCTTCTGACATGCGAGGAAATTTAACCGATCCTTACTTTTTTATGTGCCTATGCAAAATGATCACACGGCTGTGAGCTTAAAATGGACCGAACCGAGAATCTGACTTGGTCCGATCCGGACCTCGGTCTGATAAATTTTAGTTTTCGATTCTTAGTCCGGAACTCCGGATCGGTCCAAACCGGAAATTCAGATCGAATCGGACCGAGAATACAGGTGATATTTCAATTTACCAAAAAAGAGGTCAGATTTCACAACCTCCCCAAACGAAATCCTATTTCGCCTGCCGCTCATCTCCGTCTGCATCTAATCACCGCGCCGCCCACCAGCTCATCACCGGCCACCGCACTCCTCGCCGTCCGGTAAATATTCTAGCTCAATTACTAGTTGTTTTTCTTCTTCTAGCATACTGGATTGTGTTAAGACTGTTCGTCCGAGAAGAATAAGAATGGTGTTTTGTTTTCCAATTATGTGGCCCTGCGTTAATGTGGAGCAGAAATCACTTTTGTTGATTCAATTGGCGAATATGTTGTAAATTGTATTTCTATCTAGTCATAATGATCGAGCTAGAGAATTAATTAAGCTTCAACTGGAAGCTAGGTTGTAATTACACTGCACATATAGTATGTATATTGGGGCAAAATTGCTATCACAACTGGATGGGAGGAGAAACCTAAGTTTCATTCAGAAAACGGCTCCCACTTAAATTGATTTGCATTTCTAGCTTGTAGACTGATCTGTTATTTTCACAAAAATCAAATTCTTCCTGATCTGACCTGTAAAAAGTACTGCATTTGTGCCAGCGATTAGTTACCCTCTGACTGACAACGAACGGAAAGAGAAAAGATTCAACTACGAGACGATGGGTTATTCCAAGGACCAGCTCCTTTCTTGTTTACAGGTTTTTTCCTTCGATTATTACTCTTTTCTCCTTAAATCTAATTTGGAGTTGGTACTAAATTGTTTCGAATCTGGCATCAAACTATTTGTCCAGTTTCTATGTAGATTTGTATCCAACAATTGCTTCTTGTCTTTTCCTTGTGGTACTTCACTATTGATGAAATTATTATGTACTGCTTCACTGTTGATGTTAGAAGAATGCCATTTGCTTTTGTTATTGTTTCTTTCCTAGCTGAATTTTGTTTGTTAAGGCAAAAGAAACATACTACACTTTATCCAAAACATTTTTTGGTGTGATAGCGTGTTTATGAGAGCTATCTTGTCGAATATTCATTTCTAAATGCATTAACCATGTTTGTTAATGTCTAGCTAGCTTAATAGTATTGATTTTCATTGCAGGATCTTCAAATAAACTTTGCCAAGTACGAGCATCCGGTTGTTTTGACAGTTGAAGAACAGGTAATGAATTCTGTATTTCTGTAAGCTATCTTGGTTTTTTTATTGTATTATATTGTGGCCGTGCTGATATTTCTTTTGAATCAGGCCATACACGTTGGGCCTGAAAAAGGTGCATTGAGCAAAAACCTGTTCTTGAAGGTACCTGGGTTGATGTATTGATAACTGTTTTTTTTATTTGTTGTTTATTTTGTCTTATTGTTTTGAACCTCTTCTTCCATGTTCAAACAGGATAAGAAGCAGAAATTCTATATTGTTTCAGCTTTGGCTGACACAAATGTTGATCTGAAAGGTTGTATATTCCCTTGAAATTTCAGCTACAAATAGCAAATGAAACGTCTGCATAGATGCTATTGGGTGTTGTATTCTAATATTTTTCACTATTTAGTCTTAGCTCAGAGACTTGGTCTTGGAAAAGGAGGCTTAAGAATGGCTCCCAAAGAAACAATTGGAGAAATTCTGCATGTACGTACTTCTAGCATGCCTCTGATGCTGACTATCAGTTTTTTTGCACCTTATAATTTATTAGCTATGTTTTAATGTTTTGTATTCTTTTTCTGGATTTCATTTCTTTCAGTCTTGCCATTTGATCGGTATTCATTACAATACTCTTAAATGACAAAGTTTGGATCCATACACTCTTGTTAATGACGCACATAACACTGGCCTGGAGCTAAAAAGTAATTTTGACCTCGAAGCTTGTAGCAGTAGAAGTTATGGCTGTAAGTGAAAACATAACTAATGTGTTGAATGGCTGCATAACACATATAATACCTTCTTGCAATAGTCAAAAAGCAAACACATAGAAATGCTTATTTACACAACTCTCATAGAATCCTCAACCACCATCCACTTAATTATCTTCTCCATAAGTGCAGACCTGTTGCTGCCTTCATTTAAATAGAATTGACTGAATGTTTTTTTACCAGAGGAAGTAAGAAATCCCTAAAACTATGATTAATTGATTTATAAGTTGCTATGGAGATTTGAAATGATGATTTATAAGTTACCATGGAGACCATCTTCATAAGCTTTCTGTGCCCAAGGAAGCTTGACATTTTTCTAACTAGGCTTTGATTATTTCAGGTGTAGATGTTTGACAGTATTCAGCCATTGGTTCAAAAAATTTACATGTCGCGAAATTGGAAAAAAAAGCCTGTTATTACCACCAAATCAGTTTGTATGCCAGTAATCTAACAGATAAGTATAGCACACATGTGAAACTGATATATTGTGGAATAATTTTAAGCCTTTTTAACAATCGAAATCCACAACTTACTAGATAGAAAGTACCTTCATTAGTTCATAAACTGAAGATAGAACTCTTTGATCCATATACATAAATGCAAAAGAAAACATCAAAGCTAGTTGTTCAACAGTATGACCCTTGGGGGGAGGGGGGGGGGGGGGATTGATTCTTTTCTGGCTTTCTGCTTTTTTTCTTCACATAGATAAGAGAGAATAGCCTTTTAAGCTTTTTAATGAAGATTTAAACACCCTTTTATGTTTATCTGTTTCTGCATTGTCTACCAAAGGGTGGCTGCAAAAATTATTTCTTTGTGATTGAATTTGATTAGCCTCTACTCTTTAGATATTAGACAACTAAGTGCAAGTTTGTTCAGGACATAAGTTTCATTACATGCATTCTATTTCCTGGGCAACTTTTAAATAATAATAGTTTCCACCCTTCTATGACAACAGTCATGTGCTTGAAAACAATTTTGCACTTTGTTTATCTTAGATTGATGCTTCATTGTAATCTTTGGGATATCTGCTGACTCGTTTCTTTGATCTGTATTGAAGGTGCCATTAGGTTGTGTTACACCTTTTGCACTTGTGAATGAATCGGCAAGGTATTGTGTTCTGTGCTCAATATATCATAATTATGATACAGTTGCATGAGTTTCCGTTTACGTAGTAGCTGCAATTTGCTGATTAATTGTGTTTCGCTGCTGTTAAGGCATGTTTCATTATTGCTAGATCAAGGGTTCAAAACTCAGGATTCATGCATTTTCCACCCATTATCCAATGATATGTCAATAGGTATGTTGCTGTAACAGAGTTAACAAAATCTGGGCTCCATAAGATTTTGTGGCTCCTTACCCCTTATATAATCTTCTGACTTCAATCTTCTATTCCATAATGTTCATGCCTGATCTTTGTTTCTTGTCTCTTACATAATTTTTAACTCGTTGTCAGCTCTTAATGCTCGTGATCTTGACAAGTTTCTGCATTCAATAGAAAAAGCTGCTGCCTATGTTGATCTGGAGGTATCTTTGAAAACATTTGGTATTGATAGCATACTTGACTACCATTAGCACCTTGATTTGACCTTGTGTTGTCGCTTTCACAGGCTAACCCTAAAGTAGGGAAGGATCAGCCTCCAGATTTAGCTGCACTTGTTCCTTCTGAGGCAATAAACTCGACTAATGCCTCACAACCAGAAGCATCACCTCAGGAACCTAAACAGAATCATGTCACTGTGAATAGCAAGCCGGCAACAGTTGATAAAGGTACAATTGCAAATGTATACTTCTTGCTACTTTTTTCTTTGGGTGTGCTTTATGTTGAGCTTTGGGACATACAAATTTAAGTCAAAGGTGGTAAACAGTTGGCATTTGCATATGTTGTAAAACGCAGGTAGAACTGATGTTTGATAAAAATTCTTGGAAAAGTCCTGATTTTCCTTAATATAAGGAAATACCATATTCCTCCTACACAAGTGTTTGGTCTACTCACATAGTTTACACTAACGTAATGTGGTCTTTTCAATTGTATAGGAAAATTAGGTCTTTATGAGACTTGCTCCAAGATAATAAGCAGACCCATCTTTGCTTACCAACTTAGACCTCTTTGATTATAATTTGATGCAGAAGTTTGACACGATCACACTTAGGAAGCACTTTAAAGTTTTAAATTTGAATCCCATAATGTTAAAGCTGTTTCTGAATTTAGTTGTATGTTACTATTATTCACCATAACTCGGTACTTATCCCATCTTAGATTTAAAAAATAATGCTATGTCAATGAAACATAACTAGAGAGTACTTTTGTGCATGCAAGCGGCAGGCATATTTTATGGTTGGATTAAAGGCATTTGTCATGTAATGTCACCTTTGCTGATCTCCACATGTCAGGCAAAGAAGTAAAAGTAAAGCCATCTAATGCTTCGACGAAAGGGAAATCACATGACATTCCAGCCCTGTCAAGCACCTTTGCTGACCCTGACAAAGTTGTGGAGGAAATGTTGGAAAAGGTCACGTATATATTTCTTTCGAAGGTCAGTAAAACATTTCATTTTTACACTACCAGTTCTGCTCGTGCCAACTGCAGTCTGATGATGTTTCAATTCAGGGTAAAGAGTTGGACATGCATAAATGTTGCGAACAACTAGGGCTGGAAATGAAGAGCACCCTTGTGAGTGATGCAAATTTTTACCTCTTTGATACTATCTATTTGCCAGGACTATTCAAATTCTCCAATTGGGTTTATTTACGTATGCTCGTCTTATTGCAGACAATGTTTAAGAACACCGCATATACTGAAGGCTTCAAGGCTGGTAAACAACATCAACCTTATAAATTGTAAAAGTGAGATCAACAATTTATCAAAAAAATGCATTGAAGAAGGATTCTTACACCTCCAATTATTATTAGTGCAATATCTGTCAGTTAGTCTATTCTGGGCTGGGAATCTTAAATTTTGTTACAGACATTGATGATATTCTCAAAACCAGCTGTTACATTTTTGGATTTCCAGTTACTCTGTCCGAACTATGCAAGACAAGTTCATTCAGGTTATTTTTATTTTTAATCTAAGATGCACTCTGTCAACGACATGATAGACAATTATTGCATTATAATTTTGCGGATCTAGATTCAGGATATAATTTGGCCGTTTGGTATAGAGATAAAAAATTGAGTTAAGGAAAAATTTTTAGTTGATGAATAGCAACTGAGTTAAAAGTGAGTTATAATAAATGGTGTTTGGAATAGAGTTAAAAATTTATAGGGTTTTTATATAGGTTGTGTAAGAGTAAAGTGATGTGTGTAAGAATGAAGTGAGTGTTTGATACTTTTTAAGTTATTTGATTTGTTTAAAGTTGTTTGTTTGATTGGAAAAGTAAAGATGAAGTGAAAGTAAGTAGTAATAGAACGATGATTGTTTAATAATTTATTTATTAATATCGTTTAAGAGTAAATTGTGGTCAAACGCGGAGACAGTTGACCGCAGAATAGTAAAATGTAACACTTTTTCTGAAATTGAGGGAGTACTATACAAATACCTGGAAACATTTTAACAGATGAATAGTCTGTTTTAGATAAATGTCAAACAACCGGAATAGAATTGAGATCTAATAGTTAATTTTTGCAAAATTTGGATCCAATAGTTATAATAGTAACATCATATATTTTGACTAAAACATCATGTAAAAAACCATAACATCATATATTCTAAATATTTAATTTCAATCAAATTCGAATCTGAAAGTTATAATCATAACATTTTATATATATATATATATATATATATATATATATATATATATATATATATATATATATATATATATTAACCATAAAATCATATATTCTCCTATTACAACATGCATACTTCTTCTGTCCCACGACAGTTGTTCGGTTTTGACTTTTTCAAAGTCAACAAAATTGAAACTTTGATTACGAATAACTTTCGAATCGTAGTGCGAAATTTTTTGATATAACGAATGTTATTTTTTTTTTAAACTAGAAATTTATTAATACTGCATTAGCAATGCATTATTAATGATATTGTATTAAGTATTAACCATATGTAGTCCTGGCAAACTTAATCCGAATCCGAAATCCGATTCGAAATTATCCGATCCGAAATTCGAATTTGATCCTAGTTGACGAAGGTCAACCATCCAAATAGTCATCCGAAATCATCCGATCCGAAGTGACCCGAAAAAAATGACCCGAATTAAATTCTATCCGAAATCATCCGTTCCGAACTAATCCGAATTAGATTCGATCCGAAATCATCCGAATCAAATTTGATCCAAACTCATCAGAAAATTAAGTCTATTTAAATATTATACCTACAATACAAATCACTCTCATGTTCTTTTGCATATTATTGAAACATGAAGTACAAACTCTATTTTTGTAAGAAGTTCCAGTTTTCCATTCATTGCATTAAAAATATAGAAGCATCATACTGTAGTACATAGGAAAGTTGGAAAAGTCAAAATATTTTTCATCACCATCTACTGTGAATATTGTAGCCATTTGATTGTGCGGTTCATCAATTCATCATGACCCTATCATAATCAGTTTTACATCCATTGGATTTTGTGGCTTGTAACCATATGGTAATCTTTCTTTTTGTGGTAATAGTCTAATAGAAAGGGTTTGAGAGCCTCATGTCTTTCTTTACAATTTACTCGGTTGTGATTTGTGAATATTGTCATATCAATAGTCGATTGAAATTCTATGTGTGGAAACTTATTTAATTAATTATCATTTTGTTGTAATGTGTATGACTGTATTCTAGTGTTATGTGTTTGTAGACCTCAGTCCAAATGTCCAATTACTAAAGTTAATTGAGAAAATAGAAATAAAACAAAATGAAGGATAATATGGCATTCCTTAGCCTTGAGCCCTTGACCCAGTAACAAAATGAAGGATAGTATAGGATTTGAGAAAATTTGCTTTAACAAAGCACATTTTCTCCACTAAGAAGCACGTAGAAGATGTGAACGATAAACGAATTTCTCCACTAAGATAACATACGGCCTTTCTTATGAAAACTCAATGTATCACAAAAGTGTTTATTTCTCAAGAGCATACTGACCAAGGAAATCCAAATTTACATCATCAAACTATCGTGAAATTAACATATTAACAAGGAGCAGCATAATGACAAAAGAAATCACGCACCATACAAGGAAATCAAATTTTATAATGCTAATACATATAAGACATACCCGCATATCCATAGATCCAACTCCGGGAAGTAATCAAAGCCTCCACATTCTCCGGAAGAGTTGGAACTTCGCCACTTGTTCAAAACTCGACCTCCAATACTGAATGTTGATTCAGAAGTGACAGTTGTGAGAGGGACGGTCAAGAGTCCCTGGCTAAGTGAGAAAGCCCACCATATTTACATTGAACTGTGTATCTTTATCTTGATGGAGTAAAGGTTCCTCCAAATACATAGTCAATTTGCTTTTTCTGGAATCATCATTCATCGAATTTTCAATGACAATGTCCTAAAGGAAAATACAGTTAACAATATGTCACAAGCTTCCCAAAAAATAAAAGGAGGAACAGTTGATTTTGATAACTAATGGGAGTTCCAAAACAAACAAAAAAAAGTTATTAGGAAGTAGAAAAAAAAAAAAGAACTTACACGAAATTCGAACTTGCGCTTGCGGTTACTCGGCTTCATTGTTGTTGAATTGCTGACTTTGGTTTTGGTTTTGGTTTTGGATTTTGATATAGTTGTGGCTGCATCAGGTAATCCATCACTATTCGGTGAGTTATACTCTTGGAACATTTTCTCTAACTTATAGAGCACGTCATTAATCTTCAAAACAACTTGTTCTTCATCACCGTAGTACCTCTCAAAACAATATTTCAGAACTTGTTTCTTACGTCTAGGATCAAGAATTAAAGCAAAACAAAATAGAGTGTTGTAGTCTTGACCCTCTATAGTAAACTAGTACTTGTCAAATTTCTCTTTCATCTTTCTAGCCATATATTTCAACTCCAAGTCATACTTCTATCCAATTCCTTTAAAAGCATCCCAATCCTCCAAACATTCTCAAAGTACAGATTTGCAGTTGGATAATCACGACCAGAAAACAAGTCAGTTATGTCACACATTGGTTCCAAAGATCTCGAAGTTGTTCAACCATCTCCCATTCCGTTTCACTTGGAAGATACTTATACCCAGAATTAGAAGAGCTCAAGTCAACGAATGCATCACGGTGCAAAAGAGCTCTATCTATCATATAATAAGTGGAATTCCACCTAGTAGGAACATCCAGCCACAATGCCTTGGTCTCATTAATGCTCGAATTTTTCACACTATCATTAAAAATTCTCTTTCGCAACTCCGACCAGTTCACTTGACACTTTCCCTTATCTTCACAACGCAATACTCAATCATTTGAAGTCCATCCTTAACAATGAGGTTAAGAACATGAGCAACACACCGTATATGAAAAAATTCACCCTGTTGTATCAATGAGCTCTCACGATTAAGTGAATCTTTGAAGTAGTCCTGCAGCCTATCATTACTAGAGGCATTATCTAATGTTATTGAAAAGATTTTGTGCTCAATTCCCCATTCTTGAAGTAGCTTTAATATTGCACGATAGATCTCATATCCGTTGTGTCCCGATTCCAAATTAACAAAGTTCAATACTTTACTATTGAGTTTCCAACTAGAATCCACATAATGAACAGTCAAGCACATATACCCCAATGTTTGACAAGAAGTCCACATATCAGATGTCAAGCAAATGCGTCCAGGAACATTAAGAAGTATGTCTTTCAGTTTAACCTTCAAACTTGCATGCAATTTCAAGCAATCAGCTTTAGCCGTATTTCTACAAATAGTTCGAACCCGATTATTTAAATATGCATGAATGTCCCTGTTTCCCTCATGTTCGACCCAAGAAAAAGAATAACCGTGCCTAATGATCGCTCTAGCTACCAAGTCCCTGTAAACCATTTGATTAAAGGGTGGTTGTTTTCCACCGTTTTTTTTTAAACTCCAGAAATGGCTTACACACTTTCAGATGACCCAGCACGTTTGTAGTGCCATTCGTTGAATTCAACTTAAACGACGTAACCTTACAGTGGGAGCAAAAAACTCTTGGTATAGTGCCATTCTTTGCATCAATTACAACAAAATCTTCCCAAACAGTACTTCTTTTACCCATCACTCTTTTGGGATGGAAAATTGCAGCAGCTGCTGCGGCCGAGTCTGCTGGACCTTCCTCATTTAACATGTCGTCCACAATATCTACAACCTCTGGGACTATCTGTACCATGACTCCTGTACAAAATACAACAGAACACATATGTTAAACAAAACTCAGGTAAAATAAGTCAAGTGGATGAAGAATTTATATATACACTACTAGTTTATGGCCCGTCGATACTCGACGGGTATAGTGAAAAAATAATCAAGTATATTGAATCCTACAGTAATTAAAATAACATTTTTTTAACGCCCCGTCCCCTTGCGACTCGAGGTCTGACGCTAAATGCCAGTGCGGTCATGGGCTGCTATCAGGGTGATATGCTGGCCCAATGTACCAACACATGTTCTTTCCCGCACTTTATCCCCACTCGTGCATGCAACGATAGACTTACCAATTGGTCATCCATCAT
The DNA here is from genome assembly GCA_026545765.1 of Plantago major. Lineage (NCBI taxonomy): Eukaryota > Viridiplantae > Streptophyta > Magnoliopsida > Lamiales > Plantaginaceae > Plantago > Plantago major. The sequence goes on from CM048840.1 coordinate 94,319,861, forward strand.
AAGATTGATCGAGAGCAAGCACAATTAAGTCTAAAGCTCTTATGGATGAATTTCCAAAAAGAAAGGTGCACATCGTTAATATGAGCAACGTTCTTGATCCTTTAAGCTCTTTGAAAATTTATCTTAAACTTTGAGGCATTACATTTTTAGTTTGCAAACATTTCAATTTAATAATCGGTGAGATGTGTATAAGTCATGAGCATCAACAAAAGCTCATATTAAAACAACACATACATGTTAATACTAAAAAAAGTAATTTTAGCGAGTATTGATACGCTTGATATATATATATATATATATATATATATATATATATATATATATATATATATATGTATATATCTATGTAATGTAATGTACTATATAATAGTGATAAACTCATCGAACACTCATTTGTACACCATATTGGTTGTCGCATAATGTGTTTTACCCTATTTGTCGTAAATCAATACTTACATGACCTTTCTATCGGTGACCCTAAATCGAACAATATTAACTTACCTTGATTTAATACACGTGTGGGGAGGTGCATTATGACTTGAGCGATAAATTTTCCCTAACTTTTATTTATCATCATAGGGGGCTAACTCTCATTGAAATTGAGAGGGAAGTTTGTCTCTGATGTACTCATCATCACACTAAGAACGATAAACTTTTTGCCTGCGTTTACTCCATACATCACTTTTACCTCGATTATAAGAGTAGTGACTCTCAATCCCGTGTCATTTCACAATTTTAATGCATGATGAATATTCCTCAAAAGTTTGACCAATCTTTAGCATGATCTATGATAAGCCACTCCTAAGTAATTAATCATCTTAATGAATTAAGCTGAGTAGACCTTTTTCAATCAAGTCTTTTAAACGGATTGAGTTATTTCCAACCCGTTGTGAACTCGAATAATACCTATATAAAATAATGGCGTACGGATCGGGTATATACCTCGCCCGTTCCATACAGGTGAAACAGGTTCTAAACCTGAACCGAAACAAAATATATGATTATTTTCGTGAAAATCAAATTTAATGGGGTGGGTGAGGCCGTGTGGATAGGGGTGGGTCCCAGATCCAAAAAGAAAATACTTTCTATCGACACATATTAAAAGTTAAGTTAGTAAATTTTAAGGGAAAATTCTAGCCAAAGACCCTTTGGAAAAGTATTACAAAAAAAAGACCCGACCTGAGTTAATACAATGTCGTAACTCAGAGAGTCATGTGTTAATATAATATTGTAACTCAGCAAGTCGTGTGTTAATATAGTGTTGCAACTCAGAGGGTCTCTATTTAAATTAAAAGTTAGGGAAGGTCCATGTATGTGATGAACCCAAATTTTAATATTTTTTGAAGAATTGGTCCCCTCACCTCTAAAATGAAATATTACTGAAACATGTGAAAAGTATATTTCATGAAATAAAAAAAATGATGTTAGTGAAATAATTGTATTTTATGTGCACCTCGCCCAAAAGAAATTTCACCATAGGATGTGAATTAGTACCCCGGGTGAGGTTGTTGGGAACCCGCTTAATTGTAGTTTATACTTTTGTTATTTTGATTCAGGTTGTACGTGTTAGTTTTCTAAACCCGTACCCGTTGATAATTAACAACTAACGGTTGAGTACATGTTGAGGAACCGTTTGATATTTATAGGGTTCCAATGCGTCGTGTTTTAAATTGGTTTGAATTCCATTAGACCCTAACCCGCGTTTAAAAGCCTATTCCAACCCATTAGCAATATCATCCATCTTATTTATGATGTTCGTATTTAAGCACTCAACAAAATTATCGAGCATTTGTGACATATATATCTTATAGATTGTTCTCATCTACTATATGTCATTGGGTGCAAGAACATCTTGGTGATGAAAATGTTGTGGGTCGAGTGGCGGATTATTAGCTAAATAATCCAATAGTGATATGCATGTGCTCTCAATGATGTGCGCTCAGCTAGTGTATGGCCCGTCGATACTCGACGGGCATGGTCATTAAATAATTAAATATATGAAACTCCACAATTATTAAAACAATATTTCCAGTTTGCAAACATCTATTAAGATTTACATTCAATGAAAATTTGTAAGTCATTAGCAACCCATATAGGTAAATATTGACTAACAATTCTTGTGAATACCTAAATTAGGTGTAATGTACTTATAAGTCTCTTTTTATTATAAGGATAAACTTGGGAATTTGAAACATGTTAGAGTTACGTTACTGAAATAATTATATTTTTGTGGGGCCAAGCCTCCTAGAAAAAAAATTACTGGAACATTTGAAAAATGATGTGAAATACTCCCTCCGCACGGCTAATTTATACATGTATTCATTTTATAGATGTTTAATTAATAAATATTCATAAAACAAATACCAAAAATATCCACTGCTCTTATTAATTTAGTATCTATATTTCTTATTGTTTTCAGTATTTATCATTTATGTTTCATACTTTAATACTCACTAAACACCTTTACCATCATTTATTTGCATTCCTTAAAAATCCATAGAAGAAAAGGGTATAGATCAGACGGACGGAGGGAGTAATAATTTGATTTAAAAAAAAACGTAACTTGTGAATTTGTAATAATAGTGGTTATTTAATCCATTGGGGTTGTTGGGCGTCTGAACCTATTAATTGTGTTTTGCACTTTTGTATTTTATTTTGATTCGGATTGGACATGTCCAGTTTTCTAAATCCGTACCCGTTAGTAATTAAGGGCGGGGCAGGTACGGGTTGAGGACCGTTTGGTGTTTGTCGGGTTTTAGACGGATCCGGGTCGGTTTAAACCCTTTCCGTTTAAAAGTCTATTTCAATCCATGCATTAACAACATCGTCCATCTTATTTATGCTATCCGTATTTAAGCACTCAACGAAATCACCAAGCATTAATGACATATTATAATGAATGTCTCATCTACTATATATGTCATTGGTCAAAGCAAGAGATCTTGGTGATGAACTATAAGTCTTGTGTGAATACACTAATTGGTACTCGATAGTCTAACTGTTATTCCTTAAATATGGTCATAGATCCACTCGCCAATACAGTTTGTGATTAGGCACTCTTGAACATTTAAGCATTGAGTAACATTTTCGGAAACACCTTCAAATTCATTCACAACGTAATTGACCTTGCTTAGTCTTTTCGTACTCAAGTACTTGACTCATCCACCGATCATTTTCGACATACTCCCTATGTCCCGAAGAACCCAATACATTAGATTTGACGCGTAGTTTTAGGTAAAAAGTTAGAATAAATTATGGATGTCTTAAAAAATGTGGCAAAAGTGTACTTTTAGTGGCAAAATGTGTAATTTGTGTATAACCTTAAGATTGTTTATTATTTTTTGGGTGTGTAATAGAAATTATGTAGGACGACTATAATGTCAAAAGTATGAAGTTTTGTGGAATGGAGAATAATTAACATATTCATTGATCTCATTGTAATGTTAAGTATATGGGTAGGGTCTTACCTGGCCTAAACCTAAATAGGACGTTAAATATATGATGCAGATCCACCTCGTACCCGTCAATGCAAGAGACCTCACATAAAATAAATAGTTGGGCATGGAACCATATCGTACTCAAACCAGTTTAGAACCTTAGTTGGAACACTTTTGACACGTAGCTTTTCATGCAACCTCCGGTGTATTTGAGTTTTGGACTCGTTTAGTTACCGAGACCGTTAATTAACATTTATTGTTGGGTATGGTCTAAGAAAGTAGAGTATGGATCCAAACCATTTAGTCTTCTAAAATGGTAGGGGTCGGTGAATTCCGTTCACTCACAAGCATAAATCGTTATAAGTTATCAAAAAATAACTCCATCAAACCCTGACATTATATAGTGATTATAACATGAGTAAAATTTATATGTGGATGCAAATTTCGTATTAGGAGACTATTTCACCAAAGTGAAATTCTTTAAATATCATGATTTTCTTAAATATGAGAAACCATACTTAAGTGCATGTGTTTGTTACACTCGTCTAATTTAAACTCCGTCCGTCGAGAAATCAATGTCTCTTTTGCTTTCGGACACGATGATTAAAGTGTAGTGTAAAAGATAATGACCCGTTAAGTATCGACTGGTCATTGACTCTTCATCAATATATGCACTTTCCTAAAATAGCAAAAAAGTAAGATCCACCGACCACTATCATTTTTATTTTATTATATATCTTTCTCATACTTCCTACATTATTTATCATTTATCTATGCAGTTACAAAACTATTGACTTTCTTAAAACCAACGCATGAAAATAAAGTGGCCTATTTTAGCGGGACGGATAGAGTATGAAACATTAGGGACCCAAACGAAAACTTACTATTTTAAGATGTAGTTTGATGCAAATAAGTGTCAAATGAATAGAGATAATGAAATTGATGGAATTTGTGCATGCTTGTTTTTGTTTCCGAAGATTCCAATTGGTTGTAATTTATAGTAAGATTTTTAGGACTATTAGTAGCTAAATCATTTGCGGAATTTATCAGCTAAATTAAGGTAGTATGGCAATGTTTATATTAGATTACTTACCTTGTTTAAAATATATGAATATTAATTGATTAATGATGAAACTAAATGATATTTTCAAAATTTAGGCAGTCTTCTAATTAACATCTTAAATGCTTTCATACCAAAAATACAAACCGAGATCAAATAATCCGCCAGCTCATAACTCATCAGCAAAAATAAAATGTTTTGACCAATCAAAATTCAAGAATTGGACATTAAGTGAAAAAATGGACCAATCAGAGCTCTCACGTTCTGTCATCATCCGGCCTTAATTCTTCACATTATAAAGGCCCCTTATTCAGGTATTATATGTTTGTAATTGTTTAATCATGTTTCATACATATTCGTATGTAAAGTAGCTTTTGACTAGTGTCAGTCAACTGCTAGATCTCAAATTAAGAATTAATCATTTTCCCATGAGCATTATACATTGCTAAATGTTTTTACATCTGTACCAAGGGATCGCAGTCTTATAACTTTGCTTTATCTTCATTTCCTTCTGTAATTGTTGTGGGATGATCTTGGATTTAGCAATAATTCATATGAAACCTGTCCTGCATAATATTATGTCTCATCTTTGCCATATGCATTAGCTAGCTGGAATAAATGCAATAATAACAATGGTGATTTACTTTAGTTATCACTGTGACACGTCCAAACGATTATTACACTGCTCTAGTCGCTCTAGGCAGACACCGGTACGAAGAACTATGACAATGAGCTAACTGAATTTGTTCTACAAAACATATATCATTGGTGAAGTCGTCAATTCCACCAGACTCCAATTAATAAGCTAATGTAGTTATTGTGTTTGCTACGAACCTATGGATTAGCAATCTCTAGACGTTTTGGTGGGAAATCGTTGCATAATCTTTTGGATTTTGTGGGTACAATAAACATAACTACATACACAAAATCAAAAAGGTGTTAAGTAAATCCCATCTTACTGTTATTGAATTGCATAAACCCTAACTAGCATGCATTGAATCATCACCACCCCATAAAAGGGGTGTCTAGCTACTCATGCTCATCACCAATAAGCAAGAAATAATTAAACAATCCAACATCAATAATATTAAACTATGAAAAAGGAGAAATTGTTACCAAGAGGCTGTCACTACGCTGACAAATCCCTAAATCAATCGGTAGAATATAACCAATGTATTGATAATTGACAATCACGAATAAATACAATGTAAATTGGGTTAATTCCTCCAGTAATAGGTGGTGAAGGAATTGCCCAAGAATGAAATTTAGGGTTTTTTTTTTCTTTTTTTAGTAAAGAGGAAAGAAAAGTAATCGTGGATGTGAATCTGTTTTAAATCTGGTCACGATATATATATATATATATATATATATATATATATATATATATATATATATATATATATATATATATATATATATATATACACACACTTGGCGTCGCCAAGTGAGGCGTACGCCAAGGCTCTCCTGGCGTATGCCAAGGGACACCTGGCGCGCGCCAAGTCTTCCAGATTCGATTTTTGGGCCTTTTTATGTCATAATTTGGAGATGTTTTATTATGAAAGTTATAGCTCTTGGTCTTATCTACGCGTGGACACCAAGATCATCTCAATCGGAGTTCATATGAGAAAGTTATGGCTAAAATACTAGGACTGCTCCAAGTTTGCAGTTTTAGATATCTTCGCTCGAACATCTCTAGAATCTCCATCCGAACTCCGAATCCACTTCCGTTTTGACCGTTGGACTCCGTTTTCAATCTTCTTTAAGGCCTTGGAACTTCCTTGCTTCCATTAATATTCAGTTTTTAGCCTTGTTTCAATGCGGTTTCACCAAACACCTACATAACACACAAAACACGAAAACGTAACAAAATTCTAATAAAATAAACTATAACTATACTTAAGAACGACAACAGGACGGTAAAAAAGACCAAATGAGACGATGTAAAATCGACTCATTAGTAGGTTTTACTAGCTATAAAAGCCCACTTTGAAAAGCACAACCTTCTCTCCTCTCCCTCTCATCCATGAGCATCATTATTCTCATCTCATTTCATAGAGCTGTGCATAGTTTACATACACTTATAGAATCAAGAGAGTTTGAACAATTGAATGGTTTGAAGGAACTAATTTTGTTGCTTCCGAAATTAGCTGTGATTGGGCATTGTACCTTGGGAACACTGATGTGCACTTAAGAATTTGTATTCGTTGTAGTACATGTAATTCTCACATACAATCAAAGATTAGATTTATTTATTATCGGAAGTTCACAAATCCACATATATAGTGGTAAGTTAACTCGGGATGTCGTTCTCCACGGAAACTTAGCATAGGAACAAACAAATAACGTATTGATTATGTGTGCAGAAGGCAAACAGATTGTAAGTAAACATAAGATTAAGTTGCAATTGAATTCTAACAAGGTGATGAAAATCAACGGCGGTTGTGTGTAAAGGACCCCCGACCTATCTCGTACTATGCTACTCCCAACTTCCTAGTTAATATCCTATGCGATTACCTCTAACGACAACAGTGCATAATACTAAATACCAAGGTGCAGTCGATACCAGTACCCTACCCAGTTAAATGAAACTATTGTGTCACTCAGTAGAACATCACACCACAAATGATGTATAGAGTTGTATGATCACGGTTTACGTCTAACAACTATTTCATTAATATAACACGACATATAAAGAAGTAGCACAGCAGAGTTTCGGTGATTCGCCTTTACAATAAAAGTGTAGCTACTCATAGTAATATTCTAAATACAGAAATCGAAAAGAGCAAGAGAAAAGAAAAGCTTAGTATTTGATGCTTCGTGCTGCTTCTAAGGTTTCCTCCTTGCTGCTAATGACGACCAGGTTTTTGGGGTTTCACTTCCTTGAGGACTGGTTCTCTCTCGGGAGAGCTGCTTTGATTGCGGTGTGTGATTATGAGAACCCAACTTATTTATAGTGAAAATTTTGAATGTTGGCCGCCCTTTGTCATTAAGGAGGGTTAGGAAGGTGGGCTCTAGCCTGACAGGACAGGAAAAAGCCTGAATCTAGAAAGTTCTTCATCACTGCGGCCCCAAGGGGGCCATAGTCCTTCGACTTCCCCAGGTTTCCGTCTGTTTTCTTCATTCTTCAATTTCGGGCTTCGTAACTTCGTTTTCTCGAAAAGTGGTCTTCTACAATGTTGTAGCATCTTCAATTATCTTTGCATTGGTTGGTCACATGACATGTTTTGACACCTTGAACTCCGTGCAACGGCCAAATCAACATATTTTCTTATTTTCCTCAATTTCTCCTAAGTATGATGTTTTGGCATCGGAAATCGTGCAATTCCTCAAAAATACGATCATGACCTACAAAATATGCAAGAAGTTGGTAATTGACCATAATATGATGTAAATAGTGAATCTTGGGCCAAAAAAGAAGGTCTAAAAGCATGCAAAATCGCATATTTCCTTGTCACACCCCCAAACCAGTTTCATGCTTATCTTTGAGCAAGGTAATAACGATAAACAAGAAGTGACTACGAAATGAGTAAAGAGCATAAACCGTGACATAGATAAGCAGCTAGTCTCTAAGGTTTCATACTCCATGATGTGATAATGAAATGTACGATTTTGCATGCTTTTAGACCCTCGTTTTTTGCCCAAGATTCAATATTTGCATCATATTATGGCCAATTACCAACTTCTTGTGTATTTTGTAGGGCATGATTGCGTTTTCAAGGAATTGCATGATTTCCGGTACCAAAACGTCATATTTAGGCAAAATCGAGGGAAATAAGGAAACATGACAATTCTACTTGGAGCTAGAGAAGTCCGATGAGGTTGTGATACCTACTGTTGTGAAGATCTCGAAAAAACATGGAGTGGTGAAGGACACTTTTCAAGATAACAAGGTTACGAAGCTCGAAATCGAAGAACGAAGAAAACCTGCAGATATAACCCGACAGAAATCAACCAGGATGCACTGTTTTGGCTGTACACGGAGTTCTAGAAGTCCGATTGAGTCTCATGAGCTATCGATGGAAATATTATTAAAAATTCTAAAACATTGTAGCTTATTACTTTCCAATAAAATGAAGTTTAGAGGTCCGAAAAAGGCGAAACAACTAACACTTGGACCAGACAGGCTTTTTCCGGTCCGTCAGGCCTCAGACCTCTATGACTCCACAACAAACAGATAACAAGTAAGCATTACTCACTACAACCAGCGGTCACAAGCGTAACCCATTGTCCTTTAAGGTGTGTTTTAAGATCATCACCTCGCGACAATGTCATGCAATCCTGCTCCCACAAGTCAAGGCACAAATCAAAGTAGTACTAAGGTTGGCTCGGTAAGTAAGATAGGTAGGATATTATAGAGGAATAGTGGCTAAGCATCATCAAAAGATGAGTAAGGTAAATTAAAGGTAACTTTAGGGGGACTTATCCTTTCGGACATCGAGTTCCTTCTTTCAATTTCGTTTTCTTTCAATGATATTTCTCCATCTTCTTCTTCATCATCATAAAACACTCATCGGTTACTTCACACATAGAATACTTGCTCCTTTATATTTTATTTTTAATTTTTTTATTTTTTAACATACTATTTTTTGCAGTCGTTTATCGACCCGTATGTTTTTGGTTGGCCATCATTGGGCTCTTTTAGTCTCTACATTTTTTGGTAGTGTCTGTTTTACCGAATTTTGCACTTCTGTGCGTGCTGGTTTGGTATACATGCCATCAACCCTCATGGACATGTAGCTTTTTAGGCCACGCTGATATGTGGATAGTATCTGTAACATGTCCAACACGAAAACGGTGATCACAAGGACCACAGATCCACTTCGAGACTTTTGTACCTTTGCTTTTTTCGGTAGTTTTATTATTTATTTTTTGGAGCAAGAGCTAGTGATTTTTAGCACTGGTAATAAGTAGGGCCAACAAGGGTTACCGTTCAATGATGTTCATCTTCCACTCCCCCCCCCCAAACCAATTTCTCGAACTCGGATCAGGGTTTTCTTCTCTATTTTTCCCCAAACCGATTCTCAATCATGGTTAAGTCATGATCCTCCTCAGCTCCTCCATTCTTTGGAACTAGTTGCTTCATTTCTTCATTGTAAGCTTGGCGGAGGAATACTGACACCGCTTATGTGAAGCATGTATGGATATATATAGTGGAGTTTCATAAAGGCTCAAAAAACTTTCAGAGGGGCTAGTGAAAGGTATATATTTAAGTAAGAGTAAAGGTTTCAAACAGAGGTTAGTACCACAAATCATATTCGTGTTGATAACATATAAAGACTTATGGGTAGCAGTGTTCACACAGTTATGCACATGACTTATATTGGTGCAGCAAGCACACTCACTCATTGATGTGCTCAAATTATAACTTATAAAATAAGTAGTAAAGTAGTGTTGTAGACAGACACAACTAAACCACATGATCGTTCTCTCAAGGAACTAATCAGAAATTGCAAAGTTATGGAGTACAGATAAACAAGCTTGTGGAAATAATATGATCAGGAATATTTGTTCTACTTCTTCTAGCTAACCGAAAGTAGAAAACCTAGGCGACTCTAGCATAATTAATGGAAAGTATGAACACAGTAGTTAAGCTCAGGATAAATATGTTTACGGGAATGTACTCACCACCTGCTTATGGTGATTCACACGTTGTCACAGTTAGGATGTCCAATAATAGCAAAATTGATCTTAACCAATTCGTTTTCGAGACTAAAGATAGCGTAATTATCTGATTGTCAGACAGATAATCCTTGAACAAACGATTAGAAGGTTTTAGCGAATCTAATTTCAAAATTTATTACGAAGATGTTTTATCTAGGTTAACTCCCGTGTGAATCAAATCCATAGCAACAAACCCTAACATACAAAATCATTTACTTCACTACTGCGTTCATACAAGAATTAGCTAATTAACGACATTGTAGAAGCATGCAAATCCATTCTCACATGAATACACATAAGATTGAAGGAAACGAAGAATCAAGCATAAACAATCAATCAAGTTGTCAAATTGAAAGAAGATATGCAATAGAAATCGAATTCTAACCTTCAAACGTGAATTCGTGAATCAAACACACGATTACAAGTCAATAACTAAATCCCCAAGTGTACAAGATGAAACCTAGGGTTCTTAGACCCCCAAATTAGGTTTAGAATAAAGTATATGTGAAGTTATGGTGAAAGAAATCTATTTAAAGGAGAAAAACGAAGAAAAACGAGCAAGAAATTGCCAAAATCGCGACTAAAAGACCCGAGATGCGACACGGAATCCTGAGACGCATCTCGCGGCGTATGGGGACGCGTCCTGGAAGTTCTGGGACGCGTCTTAGATTCCTGTGTCACTAAAACTTCTCTAGATGCCTGTACAGGCCGAATTTGCCATGCTTCCTTCACGAAAGTTGTAGCTCTTTGAATTATCTACGCGTGACCACCAAAATCCGGTCAATCGGACATCGTATCAGAGAGTTATGGCCAAAATGGCTAAACTGCTCTATAAGTTTCACTTTTTCGCAGTCTTGCTTAAATGACTCTAAAATCTTCGTCCGAACTCTGAATCCACTGCCGTTTTTGCCATTTTGCTCCAATTTCAAAGCTCTAGATGCATTTATAAATTTCCAAAATATCATTTTTACTCCGATTTTCACCTAAAAACACGACAATATGCAAAATACAACTAAAACACGAAAAACATGAAAAGCACAAGAAACACTATAAAATATTATCATAGACTTACAAAAACAAGGTAAAAAGGACATGATGAACATCTAAATTATTGTCTCGTCACTCATCAAATCAACATTGGTCAGGGTAGGTCAGAGCATATATTCCATAAGTAATGAAGCATGAAACAAATCTACTACACCCATCTACTCATACTTTATACTAAGTACTCTTTTCACAGATCTTTCTTATCTTCAAAAAGGCAAATAACCCTAGACGTAGCAGGTAAAGGTAAATTTAGTTCTAGACGTAAATTAAAGTTGCAGATTGAGTGCGAATATTTAAAAGTTATTACAGACCGAGTAATTTTAGCAAGTAGTAGTTAGATCAAATCCTCCCCCAAACCTAGTCAAGAGCAAGTAAAGAAACTAGGAAAGTAAAGAAGAAAAAGAAAAGATACTTCCCTTGTCACGCCCCAAAACCAAATCACTTTGGCGCGACCGGCCGTCTATCGTGAGATGGGCTCACGCCAAGACGAAGCCTTACTTAAATCCTCAAATACATAAAATAATCTCAGAGTGGTACAACAGAGCGTCTAAAATTCCAAATACAAAAGTACTTACAAGTCCTCAATACATACGGCAATCTAAATAGTACAAATCGTCTTATAAAATACAAATCCAATAATACACAGCAACTACTAAACAATCTTCTCAAAATCCACCATCCATCTACCGTTTCCACTCCGAAGTACCTTCGTCCAGTCACTTACTAAATATCTAAAAAAAAAGGTGTAAGGGTGAGCCTCAATGACACTTTTACCGGATCAAGCAGAGTTTCAAAGATACATATATATACACACCGTACGATCACACATATACAAAAGTTGCATGGCATAACAAACGTAACATTTCGGCTCAATCAGACATGATCCTATGGCCACTAGTATAAGTCCGGTGGCACAGAGGTCGGCTCACATAACATAAACATAATCCCCTACCAAAGGGGTAACATAACATAAGGGAGTACTCCAGCCAGACAAATTCCCCGAAGGGCACATAACAATTCATAGTCACAACTGAGAGCTCAAACGTAACATTTATCCATGTACTTTAACAAAATTGTTTCACACATCGCATACATCACAAATCATGTTTGGGTTTTCACATACTTGATCCTTTCGAATAGACTATTATACCAAGTCCCATATCTTGATATAATAACCATAAGTTGTTTATCAAACATTAAAACTATACATATACGATAATACGAAAATAAGAGCAAAAGTGTCAAAGAAACCCCCTTACCTCAAGGTCGATACGAATCCATGTCAACTTAAATAATCCACAAAATCCTCCAATAGCTTGCACATCGAGTCCTCCAAAGTCACATTCAACCACAATTTATCCAAAGCACCACTTGCCAACTCCGTCTAGTCTCTACTAGGGTTTTATAGGTCAATACGGGACAAGTAGGTTACAAGGGCAAAACGGTAATTTTCTGGAGCTAGGAAAAATAGGAATAAATAAGGTAGAAGTGCATAATTTTAATTCTGCAACGTCCAGGGGTATAATGGTAATTTTTCTGGGTCAAAATAGGCTGGAAATAAAAAGGTTATTAAAAATAGAGGATTTAATAGGATTCGAACAGCTGACCTCATACAAACCATAACCAGTCACTCCTGCCACTCGGACAGAACGGATCTTGTTGCTTGTACTCATCAATAAACAATTCAACGTATAACTGAACTGTTTAACCAATTAATTTACAACAATGTACCTTGGCCAACTCAAATTCTCAAAAGCCCAGTCCCTCAACTTTCTGCAATACTTTCAATTAGGTCCCTGCGAATGATGAAAAGTTTCCAAACTTCCTAAAATCGAACCAAACTCCTCCAACTCCAAGCAAGGGCTACGGAAATCGTTTACCCATCATCTCCTCCATCGGAAACCATCAATAACAGTCCAAGACATCAATGAATAGGTTCAATCGAATCGCGAAATCGACCTCCATTTTCTCATCTGATTTCTCGATCCATGACCCTCAATTATAGTTCGTTTGCAGTCAAAATCCGGTTTTACGAATCAATAAAGGTCAAGATCGAGCAATAACATATCTAAACTCCCGATCCAAGGTGTACGGGATGGTGATTACGAAGAAGAAGAGCAGAGAGAAGGCGGCTCAATATGGGTGGTGAACGAGCATATAGTGGTGACAGTGGGAGGCGGTGAGAGGAGTAAAAAGGGCGGAGCTTGGTGGTGTTGGGCGGCTACAGTGTGATTTGTGGGCTGGAGGAATGAAGAAGATGATGACTAGGGTTAGGGATCAAGCAATAGTAGAGCTTTACACAATTGGGCCTTTACTCCCAACCCAATACAATTAAATCAACATGGTCCATCTCGATTTATCGATCCAATAAGCGACTAATAAAATTCCGAACAACTCACGTCTCTATAATTAATTCAACTCTGTAAAATTAATAGGCAATCGAAAAATAAATTTCCGGGATTTTACATCCCTCTCGATGTCGTGCTTCCATGGAGAAATGCATGTAAGATGGAGGATAATCCATTAGTGGAGTGAAGAAATCATCCTGGCTTCCATTGTATTGGATCGGTCTTGTGCCAGGTGGTGGATAGAACGATGGTTAAGGGTAGCAAGGTGGGTAATTATGTCGAGGTTACTCCGCATAGCTTGCTTCCATGTAGGAAGTTCGTTGTTGCGCTTGAAGGCAATTCAGATATGAATTCCATTCTTTCCTTTGACTGCTAGCGTAAATCTCCTCTTGTTGCCTTATCTCTTCTTGCCGGTTCATTTGGCATTGTTCTAGGAAAGCATGCATCTGGCTCATGTCAAAGGCTCCTTGTTGCTCGTTCCTCCTATTCCTTGCTTCCTGAACTGATTTTTCGTGCTTAGCAAATATTTACTCAATTATCTTTGTAGTAAACGCATCAGTTAAGGCCATGCTCCCAACTCCTTTTATCAACACTCCTTTCTCCTTGCATAATCCCGTTATCAACCCGGGAAATGGAAGATTCCTCCTATATTCTCCTTTTAGCGCGTACATTTCTTCCATGATAATTTGCCCAACATTGACGTAATGCTCCGTCATGATTGAGTAGATCAAAACCTCATCTTCTTCATTAATTCCATTTCTGTGGGTCCTAGGCCTGAGGCTTTTGTGCACAAAGTGCATCCAAAACCTAGTGTGGTCGGTGAGAGTGGTCTTCGATATTTCCCCATGTATTTCGTGGATGGGTTGATGGACCTAACTTAGGCCACATGCATCCATCCTAAGGTCATCTCTGAACAGGGGTCGAGCTATAAGACCTAAAACAAGCGCTTCTTGGGAGGCAACCTAGGGTCACGTTTAATTTTCACACTTGCATTTGCATTTTAGTCTTTTCTCGATTTCCTCACCAAAAATCTTTTCAAAAACCTTTTTGAGCTTTTTAAAACTTCTTAATTCATTACTTAGGTTTATTTGTTGCATTTCAAAAAAAAAAAAAAATCAAAAAACCAAAAAGAATCGAGAAAATGCGAAATCTCGCAAAAGAAGAAGTAGTGAGGCAGCAGCCTCACCGCGGTCGACTGGCGACCATAGTGAGCTGCCTGCAGCTCACTCCTTCTCCCTTTTCGAACCCCAAAAGTGATTTTGCCTCCCCACTTCATTTTTCAAAATTCTTCAGTTGCTCTATAATTTCATCGTACCTATTGCATTCCTAGCTTGCCCATCTATTGACAAGACCAAGTAAGTGATCTCTACTCAATATTATCCTTACAACATCTTCAAATTCAAGTTTCTATCCTTCACCTTTTTGCTTGCACTTTCTTCTTGCTTCTTGAGTGCTATGCAATTATATGCTTCATTTGATTGAATTGATTATGTTTGGGATATGTGGATACATGCTTACTTCTAGTATTCACCTTATTAACACTTTCCTTGGTTGAGATTTGACAAATTGATTGAGAATTTGAGGGTTTTTTTGTTCTTGCTCACCATGTGTTCAATGTCTCAATAGAACAAATCCCCTTGCCGACCCCTTTGTCCTTCGATTATCTTTACTTGAAGAATTATGCTTAGGAAACATGTTTGCATCTTCTCATTGCAATATGCTCTACACTTTGATGCTTGACACAATATGAGAATTTGTGCTACATGCCTAGTTCATGCATTGATTTGAAGTAGCTATTGACTTATCACAAGTTAGAATTTTGCATACATGCTATACCAAACATCAGGTTTGGGGGAGGAAGACCCATGAGATTTTCATGTAAGCCATAGTCCTGAGTTCACTCCAAACATGCTATCTCACACGCTTTTGAGCCCAGGTACCATGGAAGAACGAAGGAGGATACCCATCACAAGATGAATAAACTCTTTGTGGAGCTCGTGAGCGATGCACAACTGGGAGACCAAGATGATATGCGGAGGAGGAATTAAATGAACAAGCATGGAAGCACAACACCGAGAGGGGAGTATCTTTCCTTTTTCTTCTTTACTTTCCTAGTTTCCTATTTTCTCTCTGCTAGGTTTGGGGCAAGAATTTGATTTCATTACTGTCTGCTAACTTGCTTGGTCTGTAGAAGATTTAAATATTCGCACTTAGTCAAGTTATAGTTAATTACATCTAAGAATTAGATTTACTTTTATCTGTTGCGTCTAGGGTTACTTGCCTTTTTGAAAAAGGGTTGTTTTTTGGAAGAGTACTAAGTGTAAATTATGACTAAGATGAGGGGCTGTGGATTTGTATTCATGCTTCACTACTTGCAGAATATATGCTCTCACCTAACCCGACCCATGCTACTTTGATGAGTGAGTTTACTTGCTACTCTAATTTAAGTCATGTGTGCAACCATGTGAACACTGCTACCCTTGAAGTCCTTATTTGTCAGCAACATGAAAATGATTAGTAGTACTCACCTTTCTGAATCCCTTTTCCATACCTTTCGCTAACCCCACTAAAAGCTTTTTAAGCCCTAATGAAACTCCACCATATATCCTATACATGCTTTACTTAAGCGGTGACAACAACCTACTGCCGAGCTTGAATGAAGAAAAAAAATCAACGAGTTCCAAAGAATGGAGGAGAATCATGTTTTGATCATGATCGAGAATTGATTTGGGAGAAAGTAGAGAAGAAAACCCTAACCCTAGTTCGAGAAATTGGTTTGGGGGAGAAGTGGAAGATGAACACCATCAAAAGGTAACCCTGTTGGCCCTACTATTGTATTACGGGTGCAAAAAATCACTAGCTCTTGCTCCAGAAAAAATAGAAAAGAAAGTACCGAAAAAAGCAAAGGTACAAAAGTCTCGAAGTGGATCTGTGGTCCTTGTGATCACCGTTTTCATGTTGGGCATGTTACATGATGCGCTCAGAAATTAATACTTAATTTTAATCAAGTAGAAAAAGTGGTTGTTGTAGACAATGATTTTAACCACATGATTGTTCTCGCGAGGAATTGATTAAGCTAGTTCAAATAGAGATAGAAACGTTTTGCATTCGCTGTAATCAGATAATGTGGGTTGGTGATACTCCTACCCTAGCATAAATCAAACAATTACAAACAAAGGTAATGCATAGGTCATGCAATTCTACTGCAAACAAACAAAGAAGCTTAACCCTTTCAAGTAATGCGCTCTTACGGGAGAACCAATTAAGGTGTACACAAGCCGTAAATCACAACACCCTGTTATTGGTAGTCCTACCAGATACCAGCTATAAGTACGTGTAAGCCACAAAATAGCAATTACGGCTAGATATGTCCTTACCCGGGTATAACCTAATTAGTGATAAACGAAGTAGCAAGTTCACACCGATGAAAGCACTTTCAGTAAAAATCTGAGGTAATAACCTGTCACGTACAAATTCTAAAGGCATCCACCAAACAATGCACGATTAATACCTGGATACGTCTTGGCTACGAGTATCGTCTGAAAGGAAATAATGCTTCTTGCTTGAAAAAGAGAGTTTAACTCTACTTTGATTACAAAGTTTGAATTGAGAGAGTTTACAACTAATATGTATGAAGATATGACTAAACTACTGATACAGGTGGTCTATTTATAATACCAAGGAAGTGAAAATTCAAAATAGTGGAGAAAACTGCCACAAAATCGTGGCTTGACTCTGTCCAGACAGAGCTCGCTGCGGTGGGTCCTCTTCTCGCCGCGGTCTGGCTTGATTTCTGAAGGTTCTGTTTCTTCTGACTAGTCTGGACCGCGATGAGCCTCCGTGTTGAGGGAGCTCGCCGCGGTGAGGTACCTTTCTGGGTAAAACCTCCAATTTCCCACTTCTTCCTATTTTTAATCCCTTAACCTCCAAGTCACCACTTTTGGAGTGATGGCCCACTTCTGGCCTTGTGTGCTTCCAGAAGCTTGGGAGAAGCTTGAAATTGCACAATGGTCCTCCATCTTCTTGCCTTTAACTAAAAAACACCTAAAAATACACAAAACACCCAAACGTGAAAATGAACTAAAAAGGCTAGAAAACCTAACAAAAGACGGCTAAAAAAAAGGCTAAATGAGTTGTTAAAATATCGACTCATCAAACTCCCCAAACCGAACATTTGCTCACCCTCGAGCAAACAAGACTCCTAAACGTCCTAGAAAAGAAAAAAACGACAAAACACTAAAGAGTTCAATCAACAAGCTACCGGAACAACTATTGCAAGAGTCAAGCCCAAAATTGATGTAAACTTGTACCCCTCTTAACGTTGGCAAGTAGCTTAGAAAATATCACAATCTTTCGGTTCACAAGTAAATAAAACTTCGACTTATCCTAGCAGTCCCTCACAAAAGGATAATATAGGTGCAACTCAAGTCTCTCATCTGGAAGTGTCCAGTAAATAAGGTTTCGCTCAAGACTTATCTTAGGAAGCTGACAACAAACGTCACAAAGCTGCCACAAATATTACATGCTTTTGCACTCAATTCAAACGAGTCAGAAAAGACTTTTTGGTGAAATGGGTCGAAATCAATTACAAGGAAACATAAATAGTTGTCGTTCTTGTGCTTTGCTCTTTTTGCACGTTTTATTTCTTGTTTTTTTGTGTGCTTTGCTCTTCTCAATTTTAGAAGTGCTCCCAATAGGTTGCTCAAGATCCGCACTTTTGTGCGTGTCGGTTTGGAGTACACCCCATCAAACCTCACAACATACGAGAACTGCCCACGCGCTGGTTTATAGGTCGTATTTGGCATGCAATTTTGAGAACATAACCATCAACCCTCACAACATACGCACAATCAATCCCGCGTTGGTTTATAGGTAGTATTTGGGAATGCCCAACACGATCTCAAACGATCACAAGGATCCTGGAAAACACCTCGAGATTTTTCTCTTTCTTTTTTTTAGAACATCAGCAAGCAATACAAAACATGTTTCAGAATCGACCAAAAGCTCAAGTATAGAAAGGAGTGAGACTGAGTATGAAGTAACAAGTACCCTTCTCCCCAAGCCTATTCCTTGGAACGGGTTTGGGAATCGAGATAACAAGTAAAAATGTCATTCGTCATACTCATTTTAAAACGAGTGCACATGTGTATGAAGTGGCACAAGGATTTTCCTTGCTCATCCTACTAGAATAACACAATTGCCGGTACAATATTTTTTCATTGGCTTTAAAAGGCTTCTCACTGGCTTTTTTACTGCTAGAATAGGAAGACTTTCTATTTACAAGTGAAATAGACTAAAATGATTTTTGAAAATTCGTCAATACTAGTTAAGGGCCATCAAAGATCACATCAACAAGAGGCTTAACTAAATCAATAGATAACCGACTTGTCAAAAAAACTCAGACTCGACACAAAAAAATTTGAAATAGGCCAAAAAATTAGGCCAATGTACGACTCACACAAAAGTAAGCAAAAGTGGCTAACATACCACTCAACACAACCAAACTAAAAATAAAAAGAAACATATATATACAAGGCAACGTAAAAATTCATACCGAGGCATTTAAACATATGATAGTACAACTTCCCTCCCCAAACCTATTCAATAGCTAGACCCTAGCATATAGAATAAATAAAGGATAAGTTGTAGAGTTAATGCCCGTAGTATGCCTCGGTCGGCATGTTCATTGGAAAGAGGGTGGACCGTGAGGTCCGAAAGAAGGTCCTCCTCCAAAGTACTGCTGCCACATGCGCTCTTCTCTCTCCAATCTCCTCTTTGCTCTCTCATCCAGCTCTCGTAGGACTGCCAAGTTTGAGGAACTGCTTTTTTCCCAACCATCCATCATCTGAGAGAGGTTAGTGGGGTACTGATGCACTTGTGCTACCTCTTGGGGAAGGTTTTGGTAGCTAGCGTTGCGCGCGCCACATTGGGTAAGCAATTGGTTGTTTTGTTCCTCGATTGCCTAGAAGCTTGGCCCAGTCCATTGCTCGAAACGGACTTGCATCTCCTCAAAGTACCTAGAGTAAATTGAAGTACCGGCACCGTGCTGAGCTTCCTGCTGGGTGCCTTCTTCAGCTGGATGTTCTGGAGCTCTTCCTTCATCTCCATGTTCCGCTGGGTCGAACTCCGTTTCAGCATCCATATTATCCACATCATTGGGAGATTACAAATCGTTTCAGGTCCCTTGCTGAATTACGGAGTATGTTGTTCACATCCCTAGCAGACAGTGCATCCTTCCATTCTCCGTTTTTTGATATTCCGGGAACTCAGGCAGCTTCACACAATCGTGTGATGATGCTCGGGAAGGCTAACCCCTTCGGTTTATGACAATGGGTGAATGTCTCCCCCACAATTACTTCCCCGACGTTGATGAAATCACCCTCCATAAATGCTTCAACAAGTCTCGCAATAGGAGCGGACATGTGCGAGAAATAAGTCATTATTTCCACTAGAGTATTGTAACCAATGTGAGAGAACACGAGCCATTGGGAGAAGAAACCTCTTCTCCACTTTCTTCCTCTGCAGCTCGGCAGGGCATATGGGGCTTGCCACCTTATAGAGATCTTCATCGGTAAAGAAATCTCCTTGTGAGCTGTGGTAGTTGAATTCCCCCTATCCCGGTTGGGATCATATTCTTCACGAACTCCCAAGAGACGGTTGATGGATTGAGGAGTGTACACGATGTTCTTTCCTCTCACCTTGACAACCCCATTCTCAGTACGCTCCGCGAAGTTAATGTAGAACTCTGTCACGACAGCGGGATCAAACCGTCGCTCCTCTTCTGCAAGCCTTCCCCATCCCAGGTTGTCTATTCTCCTCCAAATTAGCAGAGCAAGATCACTATGGTCACGGGAAAATGAGATCCCCCTTTCCGGTATAATGCTCCTTGGTTGAAAAAAGTTTCGAACCCTGAATTTCTCCCCTTCGGGAGAAAGAACAAACCCATATCCGTCTGACTGAGGTGTGTCCTCCACGTGCCGCCTTCGAGTCCTACTCCCTGATGCTTCGCCTTCATTGGGCAAAGTCACCTTTCTCCTAGGCATCGTCCTACAAGGAACATATTAGTACCACCTTCTGCATTTTCTCACACCCATAAACCTTACCAATAGAAACAATCAAGCCTATCCTATCTCATAAAAATATGTCTTCCATAGTGCATGCAATCGTTACCTACTAATTTCTTCCCCAAACCAAACTTCAACATACATTCAATCAAAACGCCTTATCCTACACAATATTCAATCATTCCATAGTGCGTTCCGTAATGTAAATGAATCCGGTTTAAACAATCAGTTGAGCAAGCATTATCATAGATTTTATACCATCTTATCACATAAAGGATATGAACCCAAGCATTTCTAAGAGTACCCACTAAGCATATTTGCAAGAATCAAGCAAAAAGAGAATGAACAAGGTAATGTTACTTTAAATCAAGATGAAATAGCAACAAACAAGTTCAATCAACTATAGTGGAACAACAATTAAACACTTAGATAAGCATAATTCTAAAACCCCAAATTGAGTAGAAAGTTAGGGTTCGAAGAGAATTACCTTGATTCATATGCATTTGATGGATGAAAAGAAGAATTGATGCTTGAAACAAATAGAGTACACTTGTAGCTTCATAAAGATACCAAGATTAAGTGTTTTGGTGAAGAAATGAAGGATTTGGAAGATTTTGTGGGGAGAAAAATCGGGAAAGTTGAGAAAAGAAGAGAGAAAAGTGAATAAAAACGGGCACCTCGCCATTCTAAATACCAGGTCTCGCCGCGGTCCAGTAATTGCAGAAAAGCTTCTTTTTTTGTTGGACCGCGGTGAACTTAATCTCACCGCGGTGAGTCCTTTTCACGAAAATTTTGCAATTTTCCCCCTTTTTTTAGAAAAAACTAAAAAGACTAACCTTAATGCAAGTATATACAAATGAAATGCACCAACGCTATATGCAAAGCAGTAAAATCGCAAGGTTTGATAGTCGTGTGCTCGACTCTTCCGTTTCAGTACGCGGGTACTCTTCAAACTCGAAGTCCTCAACCATATTTGCTGCATTGAATGGTTCTATGTATGGCTTCACTCGCTGACCGTTCACCTTAAATGTTTCCCCGGTCTTGGGGTCCCAAGTTCTACGGCACCGTAAGGTGCGACATACACAATCTCGTATGGCCCATCCCATCTTTACCTAAGCTTTCCTGGAAAAAAAATTTAAGACGTAAATTAAAAAGAAGGGCTTTCACATACCTGGGACCAAGTCCTTTTGGAGTAGTCCTTTCTCATGATATGCCTTCGTTTTGTCCTTGTAAAGCTTTGCGTTCTCGAACGCATTGTTTCTTAATTCTTCCAGCTCATTCAAGTCGAACAAATGCTTCTCTCCAGCTGCCTGCAAGTCTAAGTTCAGGTTCTTGATTGTCCATAGCGCATTGTGTTCGAGTTCCACTAGTAAGTGGTAGGCTTTCTCATAAACCAACCGGTAAGGAGTGGTCCCTATCACGGTCTTATAGTTTATTATGTAGGCCCACAATGCATTTGAAAGCTTACTAGCCCAATCCTTTATGTTCGGTTTGACACCACCTTTTCCAGGATACTCTTGATTTTCCTATTGCTCACCCCTACTTGGCCTGATGTCTGAGGGTGGTATGGTGTTGCCACTCGATGTTGCACTTTGTATCTTTTGAGCACGGTTTCCAATACCCTGCTGATGAAGTGTTTCCCACCATCACTTATCAGAACTCTGGGAACTACGAACCTTGGGAAGATTATCCTTGACAAGAATTGACTAACGACTCTCGAGTCATTAGTCTTTGACGGAACCGCTTCGATCCATTTGCTGACGTAGTCAACAGCTACCAAGATATATTTGTGGCCTTCACTGTTAGGAAATGGCCCCATGAAATCTACTCCCCAAACGTCAAATGGTTCTATAACCAAATTTCCAGTCATTAGCATTTCATTCCTTTTGGTTACGTTTCCGCTCCGTTGGCAACGATCACACCTTGAACAGAAATCGCGACAGTCCCTATGCAGTGTTGGCCAGAAAAAACCCGAATGTAGAACTTTACGAGCATTGATTTTTCCTCCTTAGTGTCCCACACATTCTAGAGCGTGACAAAAACTCATGATGCTTTCCATTTCACTGTCCGGAACGCATCTCCTGATGATTCCATTGCCACACTCTTTGAAAAGATAGGGATCATCCCAGATATTGTCCCTGCATTGCTTAGCAAAGTTCTTCTTCTCTTATCCTGTCATGTTGGTCATAAAGGTACCTGTCGCTAGATAATTTACTATGTCCGCCTACCAAGGCTCTACTTTGACTGTAAAGAGTTGTTCATCAGGAAAATCCTCGGGAATTGGTTTTGAGGGCTTAGGACTTATCCTTGAGAGATGGTCGGCTACAAGATTTTCCTTACCGCATTTGTCAACAATTTCAAAATAAAAATCTTGTAGCATCAGAATCCATCGAATAAGCCTTGGTTTAGAGTCATTTTTTGCCACAAGGTGTCTTATTGCCGCGTGATCCGCATGGATGATAACTTTAAACCCTTGAAGGTAGGATCTAAACTTATCTAGAGCGAAGATCACAGCTAGAAACTCTTTCTTGGTCGTGGTATAATTGACCTGAGCTTCATTCAGTGTTTTGCTCGCATAATAGATCACGTGGAAATGTTTATCCACTTTTTGGCCAAGAACAACTGCAATGGCGAAATCGGATACATCACACATGATCTCGAAGGGTAAAGAACAATTCGGAGCCATAACTATAGGGGCAGAGACAAGTCTTTCTTTGAGCGTGTCAAAGGCTTCTATACATTTTTCATTAAAATCAAAAGGCACGTCTTTAGCTAAAATATTGCTAAGGCTCTTCGCTATTTTTGAGAAATCCTTTATAAATCTTCTATGAAAACCTACATGCCCAAGGAAATATTGCAACTCTTTAACAGTAGTAGGATAGGGAAATTTCGAAATAACTTCTAGTTTTACCTTATTTACTTCTATCCCTCTTTTTAAAACAACATGCCCAAGCACAATTCCCTCATTTACCATGAAATAACTCTTTTCCCAGCTCAAAGTTAGATTACACTCAATACAACGTTTAAGCACAAGTTCTAGCTTACCAAGGCAATCATCAAAAGAATTCCCAAAAATAGAAAAATTATCCATGAATACCTCAATGAAGTCCTGAACCATGTCTGAGAAGACTGATCATGCACCGTTGGAAAGTTGTTGGGGCATTGCAAAGTCCGACTGCCTGAATGGACCGGTGAAGGTAGTCTTCTCCTGGTCCTTCGGAGTGATTGGGATCTGATAGAACCCGGATAAACCATCTAGGAAGCAATAGAACTCGCGACCGGCAAGAAGATTCAACATCTCATCAATGAAGGGTAACGGGAAGTGATCCTTCTTCGTCGCTGCGTTCAGCTTCCTGTAGTCGATACACATACGCCATCCAGTTGTTTTACGAACTGGGACTAAGTCACCCTTTTTGTTCCTCTCAACGGTTACTCCCGACTTCTTGGGAACAACGTGTACTGGACTCACCCACTTGCTGTCAGCGATGGGGTAGATCATGTCATTCTCTAGCAGCTTCAAGACCTCTTTTTTTACGACTTCCTGCAGAACTGGATTCAGCCTTCACTGGGGTTGACGCACTGGCTTGGACCCTTCCTCTAAGGTTAGAGGGTTGATTCCCTTGATGTCCTTAATACTCCAACCTATTGCCCCAGAGTTCTTTCTCAGCAATTCAACCAACTTCTCGTCTTCTTTTGGTTTTAGTGTTGCGGAGATAATTACTGGTTTGGTAGCATCCCCTCCTAGAAACAAATACTTGAGGTGACTAGGTAGTTCCTTCAACTTGAGCTTGGGAGGTTCAGAAATCTCTCCCTTCCTTTCATCCCCCGTCCCTAAAGGCTTAAGCTTCTCCTCCTCTGGGGGTAAAATCTTAGCACTATCGAGTTCCTTCAGATCTCTACCACTTCGTCATCATGCATATTATATTGAGCATCAATAGTCAATGCGGCTTCCAAATTATCATCATGTATGTGACGTATATATGAACCGTGGACCACATCGTCAATGACATCAACAAAATTGCATTCCTCCAAAAAAATGAGCAGAAGGTTGGCTTGTTACCTGGGATAAGTCAACGGAAATTTTCTCTCCGTTTATCTCCATCCCCAAACTCCCTTTGGCAATAGAAATGTCCATGTTGACCGTGCGCATAAAAGGTCTACCAAGTAGAATCACGTGCTCCTTCCATCGTCTTCCTTCTCAGTAAGGGCTAAGACTACGAAGTCAATTGGCACTATGAACTTGTCCACCTTGATATGGGCATCTTCTATTATCCCCATTAGCCTTCTGATGGTCCTGTCCGCCATCTGCAATGTCATTCCGGTCGGTTGTAACTCCCCCAATCCAAGTTGCTTGTATAATGTATATGTGATTAAGTTTATGCTAGCTCCAAGATCTAGCATTCCCTTAGTCGACGTTCCATTCTCCATTTGTATGTCAATCATAAAACTATTGGGGTCCTTTTTCTTCACCGGTAATCCGAATACTGAATTCGCCGTTTCTGGCAAAATCTCCTTCTCCCTTTTTTTGTATCACTTCTTGTTTGCGATCATATCTTTGTAGAATTTAGGAAATGCTGGAATATTTTCCATAAGTTCTACTAGGGGTAGATTGACATTCCCCTTCGAAAGCATGGTGAAAATGGAGTCAAACTTCTTGTTACTCTTGGGTTTCTTTACCCGTCTCGGAAAGGGTAAGGTAGGCGGCCCCGGAGGTTGCAATGGTTCCATTCTTTAGGAACTTCTTCTTCTCTGCTATTTTCTTCTCTTGCTTCCTCCTCGCCCTCCTTATATGCTTCTTCCTCCTCGTTGTCTCCTGAACTACTTGGCAACTCTTCTGGTATGTCGGGCTTCTCGATAACCTTTCCGCTACGCAGTGTGCTGATGGCCATGGTATCTTCCTCGGCCTCTTCTTCTCCATTGTCGTACAGGTCACTGAGCTTCATTAGCAAGTCCTCCAAGATGACGAACCTATCCCCGATACTATTGATTTGGGAATCAATCCGCACTCTTCCCTTGTAGCGTCATAGACCTCATCTAGAGATTTACACATGGCAACAAACTCTTGTTCTTCAATTGAATAGTCGGACCCTTCCTCTCGTTCGTCTGCCATCTCTGCATCTTCCCTTCTACATAACTCCCCAATATCTTCATTGAGGAATTCTTCTGCTCGTAGCATGTAAACCTCTTCTCCTCCACCACCAGATCTCTTTCTTCCACCTTTTAACTTTGCGTTCTCTGCTAAGTAGATAAATACTTCCATCATCTCTGAAGGTATTTTCTCCAAAATGTTTCCTTCGCAAGCTAAATCGATCATGATCTGGTGCATCTTATCTAGACCATAATAAAACACGAGGACCAGATCATGTTGGGAGATTCCATGATGTGGGAATCTCCTTAAAAAATCACTAAACCGTTCCCATGTTCTATCGAACCTCTCTCCATCCTCTTGCTCGAAATTCGTCATGCGATCCTTCAAGCTCTACGTCAATGAGTATGGGAAGTATTTGCGATAGAATTCTCTAAGCACTTCCTCCCATGTCCTCAATGATTCCGGCTCTAACGAATGCAGCCATTCTCTGGCTTGGAATCTAACGGCAAAAGGAAACAACCTCCTCTTCAACTGGTCCTCACTCAAACCACTGGGTGGTAACTCCGTCACAGCTTGCTCGAACTGACGGATAAACCCGAAAGCATCTTCCATCGGCCTCCCCCAAAAATATGGAAGTAAAAATCTGAGGTAATAACCTGTCACGTACAAAGTCTAAAGGCATCCACCAAACAATGTACGATTAATACCTGGATACATCTTGGCTACGAGTATCGCCTGAAAGGGAATAATGCTTCTTGATTGAAAGCGAGAATTTAACTCTACTTTGATTACAAAGTTTGAATTGAGAGAGTTTACAACTAATAGGTAATGAAGATATGACTAAACTACTGATACTGGTGGTCTATTTATAATACCAAGGAAGTGAAAATTCGAAATAGTGGAGAAAACTGCCACAAAATCGTGGCTTGACTCAGTCCAGACAGAGCCCGCCGCAGTGGGGGCTTCTTCTCGCCGTGGTCTGGCTTGATTTCTGAAGGTTCTGTTTCTTCTGACTAGTATGTACCGCTGTGAGCCTCCGTGTTGAGGGAGCTCACCGCGATGAGGTACCTTTTCGGGTAAAACCTCCATTTTCCCACTTCTTCCTATTTTTTTTTTCCCTTTTTCCAACCTCCAAGTCACCACTTTTGGAGTGATGGCCCACTTCTGGCCTTGTGTGCTTCTAGAAGCTTGGGAGATGCTTGAAATTGCACAATGGTCCTCCATCTTCTTACCTTTACCTAAAAAACACCTAAAAACGTACAAAACCACACAAAACAACCAAACGTGAAAATGAACTAAAAAGGCTAGAAAAGTAACAAAAGACGGCTAAAAAAAGGCTAAATGAGTCGTTAAAATATCGACTCATCATTACAGATACTGCCCACATATCGGCGTGGCCCAAAAAAGCTACATGTTCGTGAGGGTTGATGGCATGTATACCAAACCAGCACGCATAAAAGTGCAGAATTTGGTAAAACATACACTACCAAAAAATGTAGAGACTAAAAGAGCCCAATGATGGCCAACCAAAAGCATACGAGTCAGTAAAACGACTGCAAAAAAATAGTATGTCAAAAGAAAAGGAAAAAACAAAAAAGAAAAAATAAAGGAGCAAGTAGTCTATGTGTGAAGCAACCGATGAAGTAGTTATGATGATGAAGAAGTTGAAAATTTATCATTGAGAGAGGACGAAGTCGAAGGAAGGAACTCGGTGTCCGAAAGGATAAGTCCCCCTGAAATACCCATTGTTATGCCTTGCTTATCTTTTAATGATGCTTATCCAAACACTCCTCTATATTATTGTTGGTCTAGATAATGGCAAAGTAAAAGACTAGAGGGGGGGGGGGGATGAATAGTTGTAGACGCTCAGAAATCTACAATCAAAATTAGGGTTAGAGATTGGGGGGCACCGAAAACCTGCAAGGAAACAATAGCAAACAGAGACGTGAGATTCCGAGGTGACACCGGTGTGGTGCCGACCGAAGGGACTCCGACGCTCAAGTTAGATGACTGATAGAAGGAGTAATCAAATGACAGGAACAAAGAGGGAGAGATGGTGGCAAGCGTCGACTTATCCTGTTGGTTGAGTCGGTTCGGCTACGTGGTGGATTTAACACGGCGATGGCTAGCTGACCTTACGGGAAGGAGCTAGCTGGCAGTTGTCTGACAGAGAAGGATGATGGCGGATGGTTGAAGGTTGATGATGGATGGTGATGAGCGATGGTGGATGATGATAGGTGACGGCTGATGTTGATCAGAGAGCTTGAGAGAGAGATGGAGGCGTGAGAGATTGATTGCTAGGGTTTGTTGCAGTTAGCATCTGATGCCCTCTACATCTCCTCAGCCTTCTCTATATAACCCACCCATCGTTGGAGTCTGCCCGCTAATTTCGGGGAGGTCGTTGGAACGGGTTGGACTGTGTCTCAAGTAGTTAGGAGAGTGATCGTAAGTCGGTTGCTTACTGACTGACCAAGTCCATCGAGCTACTGGAGTTGGTTAGTCTGTTAGTCAGGTGCTGGTCAACTAGCTGGAAGGTTGGCAAGGTCAAGTGAGCTAGTCAGGTAGCATGCAGACTGATTGGCTGGATGGATGACTCCGCTAGGTGGGCTTGCTAACCGGCCTTTGGAGTCCAACTCACGTATGAAGTCAAGACGGACTCATTAATGGATTGTGGGTTGGGCCGTAGCCTTGATGGGCCGATCCGTTAGTCTAGTTGACAAGAGCGAATTTTGGCCAATACAGTTTGTCCCCCACTCTTTGAGTGGAGTGTTTCGAGTCGGAGAGTAGAAATTTTGTGCCCAAAAGAGTGATGCGCGCCAGATCGTAAGCGAATAATATTTGCTCCATCAAAGGTATCAGTTACCTCGTAAGTATATCGGGATAACGATCGGTAAGCTCATTGGTTGGGAGATGGATTGATCAGAAAGATGGACTTCACTCGTGGTGATCATGTTGTTAGCTCGTCAGAGCAAGACGTTGATTTGGCAAGGCCGAAGCTTACTGACAGGTGTTCTCGGTTGTAAAAATCCAACCCAGCAAGATGGTCATTTACGGATTGAAATTTTCGAGATGGGCAGTTTAGTTTATCTAGCGAGATGGAAATTTGCTGACATAAAATTTCAAGGTGAGCAACTTAGTCCATCTAACAAGATGGAAATTAGCCGACATAAAATTTGAGGTAGGCAATCTAGTAGTCCATCTAGCAAGATGGAAACTTGCTGACGGAAAATTTTGAAGTGGGTAACTTAGTCCATCTAACAAGATGGATACTTGCTGGCGGAAAATTTCAAGGTGGACGACTTAGTCCGTCTAGCAAGGTGGAAACTTGCTGACAGAAAATTTCAAGGTGGACGACTTAGTCCGTCTAGCAAGATGGAAACTTGTTGACAGAAAATTTCAAGGTGGACGACTTAGTCCGTCTAGCAAGATGGAAACTTGCTGACAGAAAATTTCAAGGTGGACGACTTAGTCCGTCTAGCAAGATGGAAACTTGCTGACAGAAAATTTTGAGATGGGCAACTTAGTCCGTCTAACAAGATGGAAATTAGCTGACGGAAAATTTTGAAGTGGGCAACTTAATCCATCTAGCAAGATGGAAACTTGCTGACAGAAAATTTTAAGGTGGACAACTTAGTCCGTCTAGCAAGGTGGAAACTTGCTGACAGAAAATTTTAAGGTGGACAACTTAGTCCGTCTAGCAAGGTGGAAACTTGCTGACAGAAAATTTTGAGATGGACGACTTAGTCCGTCTAGCAAGATGGAAACTTGCTGACAGAAAATTTTGAGATGGGCAACTTAGTCCGTCTAGCAAGATGGAAACTTGCTGACAGAAAATTTTGAGATGGACGACTTGGTCCGTCTAGCAAGATGGAAACTTGCTGACAGAAAATTTTGAGATGGGCAACTTAGTCCGTCTAGCAAGATGGAAACTTGCTGACAGAAAATTTTGAGATGGACGACTTAGTCCGTCTAGCAAGATGGAAACTTGCTGACAGAAAATTTTGAGATGGGCAACTTAGTCCGTCTAGCAAGATGGAAACTTGCTGACAGAAAATTTTTAAGGTGGGCAACTTAGTCCATCTAGCAAGATGGAAACTTGCTGACAGAAAATAGACGACTTGCCCAAAATGGGTTGCCTTGCCCGAAATGAAGTATGGCTTGCCCAAATTGGAGTATGACTTGCCCAAATTGGGAGGGTTCATGCCTTGCCCGAATTAATGTCTACCTTGCCCGAATTGGAGGATGACTTGCCCGGAGCAACTATGCCTTGCCCGAACTGGAGTAATTTTGAGTTGAGTAATTTTAAGTTGGGGATCACCAATACACAGACCCATTTTCTTCTTCCTACTCCACCATTTTCTTCTTCCTTCACGCCATTTTCTTCTTCCTACTCCACCATCTTCTTCTTACAAATATCAGTTTTCTTCTTCCTGTTCCACCATCTTCTTCTTCTTTCACGCCATTTTCTCCTCCATTTCAACGCTATTTTCCTCTTCCTTCACGCCATTAACAAGCGGAGAGAGGGGCGGGCGGAAGGGAGTGACGGCGGACGGAGAGGAGGGTCAAGAGCGGATCTGAGGGAGAACGGAGGAGGAGGCAGTAGAGAGGCTGAACGCGTGGGGGGAGTGAAGGTGGCCGGAGTTTGCCATTTCCGGTGGAGAAACAGAGCGGGGAAGGAGAGGCGTGTAATCTTGCATTCATCTTCCCGTTTTACTGTTCACCTGGATTTTTTTTTTTTTTTTTTTTGAATGCTGGATCTCTAGGAGAGACCATTTCTTGTTGGATTTTATTTTTGTATGTCTCTGCTTATTATTATTTTTTGTTTGGATATAAGTTGGGTTGTATGCTAATTGGATATGCTATTTGGATGAATTATAATGATCGAAGGACCAAAGCCATAGTAGAGGAATAAATAATTCCGCTTCCATTCCAGTCAGCATTTTTAGAAAGCATATGGTATACTTTGGCTACTGCATTTTTGACCTTTGTCAATTCCTTGAATTGTGGACAAGTTGTATAAGAAATATATTATACAGTGAGTCATGTATTTGGAATTGTGACCCGCACTTTGGATTAGACGGTTCATGTAGGGTTAATTTTGTCAATGGGGTTCGCATGAAAATTTCGAGTCTATGTTTGGTTTTGTGCCTGTAGGATTTGATTTGTCGTAATTCGTATTGGTGGATCCTGTTTGCTTTGAAGTGGCGTCGTAGAGGCATATGCATGTTGCTTTTTGTATCGACCGGTGTTTGGTGAAATTGACTGGATATAGAATTTTGTGATGTTATACCATTTTGTGAATGGATATGTCTATGGATATTTTAGTCTTGCTCTTTGGAAATATTCATGTTGTAATGCTTTGTTTGCAAATGGATATATTGATGACGCTGGACTGGATTTAGTTGATGGATATTTTACATGCTAGGAATCAATTCTAGCTGGAAGTTTGCTGATTGAGGTCTGCCGCGTCTGTTGGCTTGTATTTTTTATGTTACACCGGGTTGATGCTTTTCATGGATTTTTGGGTGAGGCTTTCTTGTTTGAACTTGACACAGGTGGATCATGGAAGGACACCCGAGCAAGTTGATTGTGTATTCTCGGTCGACTGGGGTTGACGGCCAGGATTTACATGGCGGGTCTTTGTCCGCTATGGGCCAGCCTACTGGCGTCTTATCCGGTGACGTGGCCTCAATTCTTAGTGAGGTGAACTTGTCACACATGAGGGATCTCTATGGGATCCCAGAGAGTCCTGGGTCTCGACTCCCCTTGGCGGGCCAGCGGGCAGATTGGGACATTCCGGGGATGGTTTGCTTGTATGAAGTTGCCTTCAAGATAGGGCTTAGACTCCCACTCCCCAAGTTTGTGGTCGACGATTTAGCTATCTCCAGGTTGCACCCGGTCAGCTGATGCCCAATGCTTGGCGGGTTATTCTTGGAATGCAGGTGCTGAGCGAGGTCATGAATGTTCAGATGTCTGTCGACACCTTCTACCACTTTTACACAGTGAAGGAAGTCTCATCGGATAAAGGTCGAGTTCAGACCAACTCGAGGCCAGGTGTTGACAGCTCGGTCTGTATTGGCAACGCGTCCGATAAGTCAACTTGGAAGGAAAGGTATTTCCTGGTGAGCAGTGAGCACGTGTTTGAGCCGACAGACTTGGCAAGGGTTCCGATATCGTGGAAGCCTTTTGGTAAGTTCAACTCTTTGCTATTTAGTGTGATTGTTTTACCTCTTCTTTGCACTTTTCCTATTGGATTGAACTTTAAACACTCTTTCTTACAGGTAGCCATGCGAGGAAGGATATGCTAGATGACGGGGACGTGGTGGTTCAAGCAATAAGAAATGCTTCTAGTATGACCAGATCGATTGACCACCTCTTGAGCCCGACTACGTTGAAGGCATGCAGCATGTGGCGTGCCGTTATCCAATCATTTGGAGGTAATGACATCCTTAGATTAGTCATGTCGATAGGATGCGTTTTGAGATAACTAGCTTTGACGATGCTTTTCTTTCATCTCATGTACGGACAGGAAATGGAGATGAGTATGCTGTCAGAGTAGCGAGGGCGATGAAAATGACGAAGTCAGTCGCGGCTCCAGTTGAGAAAGTGGATGACTTGTTGGGGCGGTATGCAAAGAAGCCGAGGTTTGAACTCTTAGAGTCAGGAGGCGATCTTCCTAATGATCCACCTAATAACTCGTCGAATGCTGTGGAGGGCTGCCTTCCAAGTACTCAGTGACCGACGCCGGTGTTCCGCCAGTGACCGGTTGAGCTTCGCATAGTCTTGCCAGACTACTGCTCCTCCCCGGCAGGGTGTGAGCTCACCATCTATGGCGGCGCGTGGAGAAGTGGGTGATAGTCCTTCATCGACTGTCAGCTTTGAGGTTGATGGAGCTACTCTCTCTTGTGAATTTGGTGCAATAACTTTGAGTTCTGGAAGGGTGTTAACGATGGGTAACCTTGATCAGCTGGTGAGAGACGGAGTGACTCCTTTGACGGATTATGCTCTCGACCAAATTGTCAAGGTAGTCTCCGCCACCCTCTAGCATTTCTCTCTATAGTTTATGTGCTTAGACCAAAGTAAGAATTATTGATGTCTGCCTTGTAGGCCTTGAGCGCTATAGGGTACATGGGCAAGGCCGTGCAGCTGCTGGAGGCGGAGTTAGCTTCTACTACGAGGAAGCATCGGATTAGTGAGCACTCCGTTGCGGTACTTAGGAGGGAGAAGGTTCGACTTGAGGGTGAAGCGTTACGTTATTTCCAAGGCAAGAATGAAGCACTTGAAGAGTTAGCTAAGGTCAAGAAGGAGCTGGCTGTGGCTGATATTTAGGCGGCTAAAGCCGCTAAGCTCGAGATGGAACTGGCTTCCGCTATTAAGGAGAACGAAAAGCTGAAGACAGAACTTAATGCGGTCAAGCAGAACGAGGACCATCAATTGATCTTGAATGAGCGGGCATTCTATTTGAAGGCCATAGGTAGGGGGGAGTTCGGAAGTTACTATCAAGAGAGGGTCGCGATGTGTGAAATGTATCTGACTGAGCATGGGGTGAAGTTCCCGGGTCAGTCTGATGGTTGCTCGGAGGAGTATGTTGATGGAGCTGGT
This sequence comes from Plantago major, assembly GCA_026545765.1. Taxonomy (NCBI): domain Eukaryota; kingdom Viridiplantae; phylum Streptophyta; class Magnoliopsida; order Lamiales; family Plantaginaceae; genus Plantago; species Plantago major. The sequence continues at coordinate 94,353,172 of CM048840.1, forward strand.
ACCACTTAGTAGTTTCATGTTGGATGGTGAAACTCTGGATGTTGCCCTATGAGTTATTTCTTTTGTCGTTTTGTGTTGTATGTCGCCAGTGCTTTTTGTTATTCGTATTTGAACATTGTTGTTTGTATTACCCTTGTAGGGTTGGATCGGTTCTGCAAGTTTTTTGTGGCCTTGGAATTTATTTTGGGTTGTTCCTGGGATGTCTCGAGCTGCGTAGGCTATGGGACGTTTATGTCTCATGCTTGAACTTGTATGATAGTCGTAATAAACATAATCTTAAATATATAAGTATTCGTTCGAAATTATAGTACATGAATAAAGTAGCTCAAAGTAGTGAATAACACTTTGGAATTTATACTAAAACGTAGACGTAGTCATAAATCATGCAGCCATGTTTGTCGTACAAATTAAGAATGAAAAATAGCAGGCTAACCTCTAGACGACGCGCTTGGCACTGTTGAACTTTGTCTACTAGGTGTGTCCCCCAGTTTAAGCTCTAGTCCAAAGGAGTAGTGCTTGAACTATGATCGTGTTCGTCCGCCTACTTCATCGAGTTTGTGCCACGCTGGGTCAGTCAGGCTTCTATGTATGTCAGCTAGTCCTGGGTGCTATGCTATGTTTGTCAGACGGCCTTGTGTCAGTTAGCTTGTGTGGGTGTCAAGTCGGTCGAACCGGGTGCCAGTCCACTTGTAGGTGGAGGTCGAGTCACAGGCCGACTGGGTGCCACCTTGTAGGTGGATGTCAAGTTCATCACCGACGGTCAAGTGCGGTCAGCTTGTAGGTGGATGTCAAGTTGCGTCGCCGACGGTCTGGTGCCACGCCAAATGGATGGTCTGTGATTGGCTGTAATCAGGCGCCATGCCTGCCGACGACGGCTTTGTGGAGTTCACCCTGTGTCCTAACGGTAGAATTCAGTGATGGACCCTCTTGGAGAGGGGAGGCCTTTAACCGTCCTGCCTAGTCGGGTTAGTTGACCGACTAGCCTCCGGTCAGGTTGGTTGTGATAGAGAGAAATCAATCTCAAAATGGCGACTTTAGTTCATACCTTGGAATACAAATGGCGTGGCAGCATGTCATGCTCGTTTGTTTACTTTTGTTGGCAACTAAGTTCGATAAATCGATTGAGACGGTTGGAATAAGCAGAGAGCTCTTGTCTGCTTGTTAACAAGTGGATGGAGCTGACATTCTTTGTATGGTAGTGATCATCAATTTTGAAAGGCTTGCACTTGTCTAAACCATGGAGCTGTTTTTGGCGCATTCCACGGATTAAGCAAATGCAAGCCAATCAAAGTAGATGTGAAACCATGTGTTTTGTTGCTCAGCCTGATGGATGGTTGGCTTTGTTGAGCAGTATGTTTTTGGATGATCACTTGGAAGTAAGATACGTCACGTGGCATTTCTTTAGTTGTAACCATGATACGCCGTTCTGCAGCATGAGTGGAATCGATCCTGCTGGAAAGGTTAGGGGGGTGGGGCGGTTGACCGACCTGCATAGCTGGGTTAGGTGACCAGCTAGCCCCTTGTCAGGTCGGCGGATTGTAGTGAGAAATCAATCTCATGGATATATGTAGTTGTACCTTCACCGAGGATGTGTATGCCCATGCTGCTACGTGATTGGTGAACATCAAGGAGTGGAGACTAGTTGGGTGTCTCTCATGCTTCTGCAAGACGTTTATGGGGGGTGGTGTGGGGCGTTTACCCGAACTGCCAGTCGGGTTAGATAACCGACTTGCCCCTAGTCAGTTCGGGGTGTTTTCAACAAAAGATCAATCTCGAAAGAACAAGTGTATCAAAAAAAGTACCTCTTTAGGTGGATGGCGTTCCAGCTGTTGGCTATCTGTCGTCCTTCCTTGGTTTTGAGCTTGTAGGCTCCGTTGCCTACTACCTTTGTGATTTTGTAAGGACCTTCCCAATTTGGTCCAAGCTTTCCAGCTCCTGTCTCCTTTGTGTTTTGGAATACCCTGCGTAAAACCCAATCGTCTTGCTTGAAAGTTCGTACGCGAACGTTCCTGTTGAAGTGTTGTGCAGCTTTCTGTTGGTAGGCGGCGCTCCGGATCATGGCTCTTTCTCTGAGCTCATCGACCAAGTCGAGCTCGTGTGCCAATTCTGCGTCGTTGGTCTGCTTGCTAGCCATTTTGTATCTTGCTGTGGGTAATCCCACTTCTATGGGTATGACTGCTTCAGTTCCATATGTCATGCTGAATGGTGTTTCTCCAGTTGGAGTCCTTGGTGTGGTTCGGTACGACCATAGGACGCCTGGGAGTTCATCCGCCCATGCTCCTTTTGCTTGTTTCAGCCGTTTTTTGAGACTATTCATGATAGTCTTGTTGGTCGACTCCGCTTGTCCATTCGCTTGGGGATAGCGTGGAGTGGAAAATGTAAGCTTGATTCCCCATTCTTTGCAGAAGTCTTGAAACTCATAGCTTATGAACTGGGAGCCATTGTCTGTCACGATTTCGTAGGGGACTCCGTACCTGCAAATCACATGTTTCCAAATGAAATTTTTTACCTCTGTGTCACGGACTTGCTTGAAGGCTTCTGCTTCCACCCACTTGGTGAAGTAATCGGTTACTGCGAGCCTGTACACTCGTTGGCCTGGTGCAGTAGGTAGTTTACCTACTATATCCATCCCCCATTTCATAAAAGGCCAGGGGGTGACGGATGGATGCAGCTTCTCTGGTGGAAGGTGGATGATTTGTGAGTGCCTTTGGCATGAGTCACATCTTCTCACAAAGTCTATGGCGTCAGCCCTCATAGTTGGCCAATAGTACCCTGCTGTGAGCGCTCGGTGTGCAAGGCTTCGAGCTCCAGAATGGTTGCCACATTCCCCTGCATGCAATTCAGTCAGAACATGTCTGGCTTCATTATTAGTTACGCACCTGAGTAGGGGTCCTGAATAGGATCTCCTATAGAGTTTTCCGTTAAGGAGCGTGAAGCGGGCTGCCTTTGCCTTTATCCTCCTTGCCTCGCTTTTGACTTCTGGAAGTTCTCCATTGGACAAGTACGATATTAATGGAGCCATCCAATTTGACTCAGTTGTTATATCAGCTACCGTCTGGTTGGCGAGCTCACCCTTCCATGTTGCAGGCCATTGTACATACACTATAGGAATAGTCATTGGTGCTGTGGTTTGGATGGCCGCTCCCAAGTTGGCAAGGGCGTCTGCATGGTGGTTGTCCGTCCTTGGTACCTGCGAGATAGAGAACTCCTCGAAGGAGGACTGTAACTCCTTGACTAGCTGGAGATAGGCAGCCATCTTGGTGTCTCTGGTATGGTAAGAGCCCTGCAATTGGTTAACTACTAATTGTGAGTCCGACTGTACCTGAAGATTTTTTATGCCCATTTCACGAGCCAGGTTGAGGCTAGCTATAGGCGCCTCATATTCAGACTCGTTGTTGGTTGCTTTGAATCCACATCGGATGGCTCTTTGGATTGTGTCTCCGTCTGGCGAGGTGAGGACTATGCCAAGTCCACTCCCTTTGGTATTACTGGAGCCATCGACTGAGAGCTTCCACTGCAAGTTAACCTTCTCCTGCAAACAAAATAGTTCCTTTTCTGCTTGATCTAATTCGGTTGGGGTGAAATCCGCTATGAAGTCCGCGAGCGCCTGTGACTTGATGGCCGTGCGGGGCTGGAAGGAGACGTCGTACTCACTGAGTTCGACTGCCCATTTTGAAAGTCTACCAGAAACCTCTGGCTTGTGTAGGACATTGCGAAGTGGAAAGCTGGTGAGAACTACGATTGGATGGCATTGAAAGTAAGGGCGCAGCTTCCTTGCTGAGGTGACCAGTGCAAGGGCTAGCTTTTCCAGCTGGCTGTACCGGGTCTCTGCGTCCAAGAGGGACTTGCTCACATAATAGATTGGGAGTTGGTTTCCATCTTCTTCTCTGACTAGGACGCCGCTCAGTGCTGTGTCGGAAATTGCTAGGTAGATAAACAGAGTCTCTCCAACCTTGGGCTTTGAGAGTACTGGAGATGTGGTGAGATAACGCTTGATTTGTTGTAGGGCGTCTTCACACTCGTCTGTCCACTGGAAGTCTTTGGCCTTCCGTAGGGTGTCAAAAAATGGTCGACACCTCTCGGAAGACTTGGGTATGAACCTGCTGAGGGCTGCTAGCCTCCCAGTCAATTTCTGCACATCTTTAACGCACTTGGGGGAGGGGATGTTATAAATTGAACGAATTTGATCAGGGTTAGCCTCAATACCTCTTTGCGTGACCAAATACCCAAGGAATTTCCCAGAGGAGACTCCAAACGAGCATTTGGCTGGGTTCAACTTCATATTATACCTGCGAAGGACTGAGAAGGCTTGGCGGAGGTGGTCGAGGTGCTGGTCAGCAACCAAGGACTTGACCAGCATGTCGTCGATGTACACCTCCATGGTGTCCCCCAGCATGCTAGCGAACATACGGTTGACCAGTCGCTGGTAAGTGGCTCCTGCATTCTTGAGTCCGAATGGCATGACCTTATAACAGAAGGTTCCTCTCTCTGTGACGAAGGATGTCTTCTCTTGATCTTCAGGGTGCATCAGTATCTGGTTGTAACCTGAGAATGCGTCCATGAAACTTAACAGCTCATGTCCTGCGGTGGCATCCACTAGCATGTCTATGTGGGGAAGTGGAAAGGAATCCTTCGGGCATGCTTTGTTGAGGTCGGTGAAGTCGATGCACACTCGCCACTTGCCATTCTTCTTCTTCACTACCACAACGTTGGCTAACCAGTCCGGGTAATGTACTTCGCGGACTGACCCGATATCAAGCAACTTTTGGACTTCTTCATTGATAACCTTGTTTCGCTCTGGAGCGAACTTCCTCCGTTTCTGTCTGACTGGTGGGTAGTCTGGGTCGACCTCAAGTCTGTGGGTGATTACCTCTGGGTCAACTCCCGTCATGTCTGCATGTGACCAAGCAAAGCAGTCGTGGTGAACTTTGAGAAATGTGATCAGTTGCTCTCGTAGCTCTGGTCTCAACCTTGCCCCAATCTGAACTTTGTGATCTGGATGGTCTGGGTGAATCTGAACTTCATCGAGCTCTTCCGTCCCTGGCTGGTTTGGGTAAATTGGGGGGTTGAGTTGCTGTAATTGCTATAACTCTGCTGCCTTGGGCTTCAGGGCTTCCATGTAACACGTCCTCGCATCCCATTGGCCTAGAATCTCCTTCACCCCCCACTTGGTAGGGAAGCGAATCACCTGGTGGTAGGTTGACGGTACTGCTTTCATATCGTGAATCCACGGCCTACCAAGGATGGAATTATAGCTTGACGGACTGTCTACGATCAAGAACTTTGTTGGTAGGTTGATGCCTTCCGCATAGACAGGAAGGGTAACACTCCCAACCGTGTACTTCTTTTCTCCACTGAAGCCATACAAAGTTGTCGGCTGGCGGTCTCATTTATTCCCATTTCTGTGAGAGCATCTAGAAAAATGATGTTAGCAGAGCTCCCATTATCAATGAGAACTCTCTTCGTAAGACAATTGGCAATAAGAATGGAAATTACTAAAGCGTCGTCATGAGGATTAATTAGTTGCTTAGACTCTTGGTCTGAGAAGCTAATAGTTAAGTCCGACGAAGAGGTGTCTGATGCTCTGCGAGCATCGAGCTCGGGCCTTACCGTTTGCCTACTATGGCGCTTTGCCGCAGAGTATGAGACACCACTGATCTCTGATCCCCCAGAGATCACGTTGATTACCTTGTTGGTCCAAGGGGCCTGTGTAGATCGATTGCCACCTTGGCGAGGGTCTTTTTACCTTTGTCAGAGAGGAACTCCGTCAAGTGTCCTCTCTTCAGAAGCTTAGCTACCTCCAATCGCAGTGAGATGCACTCTGCAGTTGTATGTCCGTGGTCTCCGTTGAACTCACACCACTTGTTGGAGTTTTTCTGATCTGGAGGTGTTCTAAGTTTTCCTGGCCACCTGACTCTGTCACCCATGCTCTTCATGACTGCTACACACTCCTCTGGTTCAATCCGAGGAGTAACTTTCAAGGCTCGGGTTTACATCCTCCTCTGTTGGATGGAGGGCGAGGTGATTCGCAATGACCATGTCTTCTCTCGATCAGATGCGGCTAGCACGATAGTCTGGAACCCTTCGCTTCAACAACTCGTGCTCGGGGCTTAGGCTCCTTGCGAGCACTTTGGCTTGACACGTAAGGTCTGTTGGCATCATCCTCCTCCCATTTTATCTGAGCCCATGCTTTGGCGAGCACGTCTTCCATTGTTCGACAGGGGTACATGGTCAGCTCCTTGTACAACCCCGAGTTGGGTGGCAACCCCTTACGGAAGGCGTTGACAACTGTGTCCTTGTTGCAATTGGGGATTGACACCTTCTCCTTGTTGAATCTTGCAACGTACTCCCTGAGAGATTCGTTAGGTCTTTGCCGGACGCTATACAAGTCGTCCGACAGTTTTAAAAGCTTGCGACTGCTTGCGAATTGTTCCACAAAGCAGTCGACTAGTTGGGCAAAAGAGGAAATGAAATTGTTGGGTAAGTTGGTATACCATTGTAGGGCTGGTCCGATCGATCGAACCAAACCTTTGCACATGCATGCCTCATGGAGATCCACGGGATGGCTATGCTGAACATCCTCTGCTTGTATTGTGAGACATGGTCGTCCGGGTCCGTCGTTCCATCATAGAGCTTCATGCTTGGGAAGGTGAACTTGGTTGGCATCTCCACCAAGGCTATAGCATCGGCGAAGGGAGAGTCAGCAAAGCTGTTGGGTAAGCTCTTCTTGATTGGTGCCGCACTCTGTGGATTCTTTGGATCATCTCCTCCAGGCTCACCAGTTTGGAGGCTAGCTCCTCGTTGCTACTTCCATGACCTGCAGAGAGGGTTAGCAAGTGATCTACCTGACTTGCGCTTTGGTTGCGTTGTTGTGGCGATTCGTCGTTCATCCTTGGGTTAGCACCTTCAAACGAAACCCTTCTGTTGGTGGTACCTTGAGTGATCTCAAGGGATGGCCTTGGCAGAGCGCTTACCACTTGAGAGACTGGAGTTATGGGAATCACCCCTTCCGTCTCTTCAAAGGTTAGCTGGCAAGCCTCAATCGTGTTGCGTGGCGGGTTCTCCACCCCAGTGCCATGAGTCAGTCGGCGAGACGAGGTCGCGTCCAACGTTGGAACCTCCTGGTGGACGACAGACTCAACCCTTTCCTTCAAGAGCGAGTTCTCCTGGCGGACAGCGCGGTTCTCGTCCTCAAGGAGCTTGATCTTCTTAGCGTTCTCTTGCATCTGGGCCGCCAAGGTTTTGATCTGAGTGACGACGTCCACCTCCTTTACCTCTTCCAGAACATATTCGTCCGAGTGCGTCATGATGGATTTCTTAGCGTGTCGCGGTCGCTACTGGATTACCTTTCTTGATAGCCGGGGCCCCACGGTGGGCGCTAAATTGTAGACGCTCAGAAATCTACAATCAAAATTAGGGTTAGAGATTGGGGGGCACCGACAACCTGCAAGGAAACAATAGCAAACAGAGACGTGAGATTCCGAGGTGACACCGGTGTGGTGCCGACCGAAGGGACTCCGACGCTCAAGTTAGATGACTGATAGAAGGAGTAATCAAATGACAGGAACAAAGAGGGAGAGATGGTGGCAAGCGTCGACTTATCCTGTTGGTTGAGTCGGTTCGGCTACGTGGTGGACGAATACCGGCAGTGGGCTAGCTGACCTTACGGGAAGGAGCTAGCTGGCAGTTGTCTGACAGAGAAGGATGATGGCGGATGGTTGAAGGTTGATGATGGATGGTGATGAGAGATGGTGGATGATGATAGGTGACGGTTGATGTTGATCAGAGAGCTTGAGAGAGATGGAGGCGTGAGAGATTGATTGCTAGGGTTTGTTTCAGTTAGCATCTGATTCCCTCTACATCTCCTCAGCCTTCTCTATATAACCCACCCATCGTTGGAGTCTGCCCGCTAATTTCGGGGAGGTCGTTGGAACGGGTTGGACTGTGTCTCAAGTAGTTAGGAGAGTGGTCGTAAGTCGGTTGCTTACTGACTGACCAAGTCCATCAAGCTACTGGAGTTGGTTAGTCTGTTAGTCAGGTGCTGACTGACAGAGTCAGTCATGCAAGGTCGGGCGGGCTAGGTGAGCTAGCTAGCTTGTCAACTAGCTGGAAGGTTGGCAAGGTCAAGTGAGCTAGTCAGGTAGCATGCAGACTGATTGGCTGGATGGATGACTCCGCTAGGTGGGCTTGCTAACCGGCCTTTGGAGTCCAACTCACATATGAAGTCAAGACGGACTCATTAATGGATTGTGGGTTGGGCCGTAGCCTTGATGGGCCGATCCGTTAGTCTAGTTGACAAGAGCGAATTTTGGCCAATACAATAGTCTTTTAAAACTTTTGTCGATAAAAACTATTTCTCAGATATCTGATACTTAGATTCAGAGCGCGGAAGACTTAAGATAGATAAGTGCAGAAATAGTTAAAGTGTGTGTGTGTGTTGCTGAAATGTAAGTACAGAAAAGTAAATAACACAGCAAGTATAGTGGTATCTGGAGGTGGCGTAATCCTCCAACTAATCCACTTTGGTCTTCCAAAGACCTAGAATTCACTAGAATAGATAATTTAGGTCACCTTACAAAAATCCTATTCTAAGATTCCTTAAACAAATGGTTCCCAACCAAATGTTCCCCCTGAGTTGTTCCCCGGCTTTCACAGCCAAGTACTTCCTGTACTCAGAAACCTTTTTGAGCTATTCCCTAGATTCCCAAGCTAAGTACTTCATGTGCTCAATAACCTTGGAGTTATTCCTTAGTTTCTCAAACTAAGTACTTCCCACTACGCCAAGTTGATGGTGTTGGTTTTGGTTTGAGTTGTCAGATGAGCTTCTTTATTAACTTCTCAGTTAATCAGATAGCTCTGTGAATCAAGTATACTTAATACACTTTTCAATGTATGGTATCTTGTTATTTTTACTGACCCAAGTCTCAGATAAATGTTCAAGAGAATGAATCTCAGATACTTGATCTTTTGATTCAACTCCTTCACAGATAGCTATGCTTGTTTAGGATCAGGACACTTAGAACTTTAGTACTACTTAAGATCAAGAGCTTTGGTCGCAACAGAAAGCTTTGAGGATAAGTATTTTGCTTGAGAGAATATGTTCGTGTAAATGTTGTTCAGTTCAGCGTGTTCAGTGTGTCTTCTCAAGCAGTCTAAGTGTTGATATTTATAGATGAATTTGAGTGCCGTTTGAATAGTATCCGTTAGGCTTAAATCAAATTCAAACTATTGATATCTGTGTATAGTACTGTAGCAGGTTTGTCTTCTTCTTCATAAGCTACCGTTGCTTTTGTTCAGACATCTCTGTCCGTGCATTTAATGCATTGTACTATACTTTTTGTCCTGTAGTGCCAACGGAACTATGCTTTGTATCAGAGACAACCTTGATCAGATTTTTCTGATTCTTTGCACGTTCTTATCTTTAACTTCAGATACCACTTTTATTGAAACAACTTTGTTTCAATATATATATTTCTTTTTTAGAAATGTGGTTAAAGCTCAAGGTATCTGAGAATAGATATCTGTGGACACTTTCCTTGTTTTCAGATAGACCTTTTATTTCTCAGATATCTCTTGTGACACAGTTTGTTTAAAACTATTCATGTCTTCAAGATATCTGGCCAAGGTATCTGTAGAAAGCTTTCAAGAATCTTGTGCAGTCTTCAAATCTTCAATGTCGTTGAACTTGTTCTGCTTGGATGTCTTCTTCTTGGTCTTCTCTTCATAAAATAAAAATTACATTTTGAGACCTAACATCCTATACAAGATTAGCTAGACTATCATACTTAGTGGGTTTCCTCTTTTACAATGTTCAAGTGAACCAAGAGTACTAATCACCTTTTTGAGACTAAGATAAGTCATCATGTTGCTGATCAAAATCTAAACAGATATTTCGAACAAGTTTCCTAACAAATTTCCCCCTTTTTGATCAGTCAACGATGACTATCTGACCTATTACAAATCTGGATGAGTGAACAATCCAACACTTAATCATTTATTAAGATTTTTCAATTCATTTAATTAAGTGCAGAAAGTAAGCATCAACCAAATCACAAGGTGTGATCTTTGCTGACAAGTTATCTTTTATAAAATACTATATGAGAGTAAGTTCTTCAGATAAGTTACAAAAAAAGATTACAGATAACTTCAATACATAAAACAAGTTTTAGCTCAGTCAGCAAAAATACAAAAAAAAAAAAACAGTAAATTAGGACAACAGGAGTAGCCAAGCTCCAAGTAAACATCCTAATAGACTAGTCTTCAAGTCTTCAACAGTAGTTCTATGGATCAGTCTGCAAATTTCCTATCTCCAAACCTTTTTGATGTCATCAGAATAATCATAGAGAAGTGTTCTGACGAGCATCTCAGTGTCTCTGGCAAATCCACAGACCTCTTTGTAGGTTTTGGTAGGATTTTTCTTGACAAAATGTTTGACCCACAGATACTTTCCCCACTTCCAGGCATGCTCTATTACGATATCGAAAGCTTGAAGTATTCGTAGATAATCCTCAGATATCTGATGTCACCCTTGTATTGATCTTCAGTTAGATAGAACGACTCATAGGGTTCCATAGCGAGTCTTGCTCTTGTGCCTGTTCCTGTGATATTCAGATTTCTGTGCACATCATCTGGCTTTCCATATGGACATTCATCAGAGATGTCCTTTCTCATGGCTTCAGTTCTCTTGACAACTTCAAAATCCAACCAGGCTTTAATGTGATTGGTGTTGATCAAGGTTGGCTTATCTTTTCTCCATGCCATAAGTTGTTTATGGATTGGTTCTGGAAATCTTGAATTTACCAGTAGATGCTTAAGTTCCAGAATCCAATAGCCATTTTTCTGATTGATGCACCTGTAGACAGAGGAATCATTGTCATTCTTCACATACTCTATTTTGGCTTCTTCTGGCCTGAGTGGAAGTTGACTTTGTCTTCGCTCAGCTCTCAGTCTGTTCCTTCTCTGTCTTGAATTCTCTTTGGGGTTGTTGCTTGAAGAACCACCCTGGATAGACTTGGTATTTCCAGAGGGTGTTTTAGCTGCTAGGGGCTTTGCATCTATGGGCTCAGTTAGGCTTTCAATTTTCCTTTTTCTGTGAAGAGGAGCTTCATCTTCATCAGTTTCCTCATCATCATCAAGATTAAATCTTGTGAGAGTTTCTGACCTTCTTCATTGCCGGGGACTTGATTTGACCTTCTTCTTCTTCTTCTTGGAAGATTCATCAATCCTTTAACTTTGTCTTCTCCTTGGAGCCTTGGTACTCCTTGGAGGTTTACGTGCCATGGCCCTTGTTATCATTGTAGTTCCTTGATGGGTTTCGGAAGCGGCTACTATTTGCAAAGCTTGGCTTGAGGAGGTTCATTGATTACGAGTGGTGGTGGGAAGTTTTCATGTTTCTTCTTCCTCTGAGCACTTTGACTCAGATTTCTTCTTGTTTTCTTCTCCTTCTTCCCATTCCCCCTGACTTTGAGGTCCAGATTTGTACACTCTTTCCCCCTTAGTCATTGTTGGCTGACTCAGTCTCATAAAAGAATCTGAGAGAGAGTCAAAATGCCCTTGTAAATAATTGTAGGCAGTGACCAACTTCTGAAGTTCGGCTTTGAGCTCCTGATTTTGCTTGATAAGTCCATTGTCCTTATCAGTGAGCTCTGCCAATGGGCCTAGGATGGCATCTGCTTTTCCAGTAGTGTAACTTGCTTCTTGGAAAGCTTTTTCAGCTAAAGACGCAACATCGTCCCTAATCATTCCTGGATCTTTACGAGCAATGACTATGCTAGTTGTTCTCACGAGTGATTAGCTCGGTGAACTTTTTCATTCGGAGGGACGGAGGCAATTACTTCCTTGTTACGTGAAGACATCTCCTTTTCGGATGAGCGATTACTTGGTATCATTCATGTATTCATGGGAGTGGAAATTTGGCGGTTCTTTGAAAGTTTCAGAGCAATCGGTTTCCTTTTCAAGTGTGAAACAGCTAGATGTTCATTGCGATGCTCTGCCAAAGTCTTGTCTTCTTCATCATCTGAGTAATCAGCCCAATGATCTTCATCCTCTTGGACATTCTCATCGATTGTGTCGAGTCCAGCAACCATCTCAGAGATTGGTTTCTTCCCTTTTTGGGAGGAGGATGGTACTTCTTTTGAAGGTGATGCGACCTTAGCATCATGCTTAATTTGGATACTTCTTGATATCAAGTTCTTGGGTGATGGCATTTCTGACATCCTGTAGCTCTTTAACCTCGAGTAAGCTATCATCTCTTGCAGATATTGATCTTGTAGTTGGTCAAGCTTGTCTCGGATTTAGCTATCTGGTCTTCCATTGAAGATGGAGCTGTTGTTCTTCTTCCAACGGTTATGCGAGTTGAGCGATTGGATTGAGTATTCAACAATTTACGGCGATTTCCTAATCCTCAACTACTTGTTCAGTAATAACCTTTTGTTGGGAAGATGGATGAGTTGACTTTTGAGGAGATGGAGATGGAGATTTCTGTGCTTTCCTCTCAGTTTGCTTTTCAGCAGTTGAGGCATGATTTCTTTGTGAAATTCCTCCGGTCCACAGTGCAGGCATCATCATCACCCTTTTGTCATGTCATCCTTTTGGTGATGGTCATGGGAGGTTCATCAAGTCGTTTCGTTTATCTCTTCCTCCTCATCATCTTGGATACAAGATTGATCACTTCAGAATAGTGATCTTACGCCCATTAACCTCTTCTTGTTGAAGGTATAAATTGCAGTGCAGAGGCGGCTTGAATGCCATCTGTAATCTTGTCGACCATCCGCCTGCTCAAAGGCTTGTATCAAGCGGCGCCACTTCTCTGGAGAAATCCTTATGCAATAGAGTCGCAACTGTGTATTGTTCGGTAGGGAACATTCCATGGATATACGTCTCCAAGTCAAGAGCTCATGCTCGTCTGGTTGGTTGATCTGTGATTCTCAATATTTCAGAGAGATCAGAGCACCTTAACCTTTGCCATTTCTTGAAGCATTGAATATGCTTTGGCAGGGTTTGAGCTTTGAAGAAGGGAAGTAGGTCCCTTTTCTCATCATTGGGAGCCTGCTTTGCACTTGTTTGAGCCTGAAAGAAAGAGTTTTGAGTGAGCTTCAAAACTTTTGTAGATATCTGAGTAGAAGTGTAGTTTAGTTTCTGAGTTACCTGAGTAAGTACTTCAGGCTCAGAGACTTGTGCTACTGAGACAATTGGTGTCTCAGATATCTTGTTGTGAGGTGGAGACTTGGAAGTCTGGTCCTCATCAACCTTTCTTTCTTGAACCTGAGAATTAAGATTAATACAATACTTAGGAAATTATTTGAAAGAATTTGTGCAAAAATGCTTTAATGAGTTCTGAGTTTTGGACTTACTTCCTCAATAGGAAGCTCAGAGTCATTTTTCTCAGAAACTTTCGGTTCTGGTATTCTTTCATGTGATGTTGCCTTGGGAGCTTCATCAATTTCCATTGATGCAGGGGATGTCGCAACATTTTCCCTTTGCATTTCTACTTCTGAATGAGCCTGTAAGTAGAAAGTATTGAATATTTTAGAAGAAGTTTAAGATAACCCATGATGAAGAATACTTATCACTGATTTTTCATGTACCTTCATGCTAGAAGGCTTAATGATGTGTTCTTCAGAAACCTTGTCGGTCTCTGGGTTCGTCTCTGGCATTTCTGCCTTATCTTCCTCTTTCTCAGTTAGAGCCTGTTAGAAACATTTACCTTAAATGATTAAGCACATAGACAAAACACTGAAAAGTGTTATCTTAAGAATCAATCATCACCTGTGGTACAGGCTCAGATTTCTTAAGAGGCGAGGTTGGGGTAACCTCCTTCTCAGTTTCTGAGGCAAGCTTTCCAGCTTCCTCTTGTTTCTGTGTTTCTAACTCAGCCTGTAACAAAGAATTTTTATATAAGTAACAAGATATACAAGCATAAAATTTTTCACAAGGTAGGAGTTAAACCATTCATACCCGAGCATTGTCGGTGATTGGTCTCTGGAACTTCGACCTTTATACTTTGGTCTTCTTGTTCAAAGATCTGACTTCTTTGTTTGAAGTTTTAGGTACTTCACACCTTTCCTGAGTGTGCAACTCAGTTGCCTCCCCTGGTTGATCATACTGAGTGAATGTCTCAGTTTGATCCCTTTTGTCGAGTTGGGGAACCTGCTCTTTTGCAGGATTTTCTTCAGCGTGTTGTAATGCTGGTAATTCGAAATGGAGTTCATTTACCATTTCATCAACCACTAGTGGCTGTTGTGGTTGTTGTGTTTATGGTTGTTGTGGTTGTCTGGAAGCAGAGGATCGGTCAGTAGAGTGTTCTTCCAGATTTTTAGATGTGGCATTTCCATCAGCATCTGCCAGCACTAAATTACCACTCATCAGGGCTTTTTGAAGTTGTGCGTAAGAAACGTTCCCTGATGATGTGTTTGCACCAACAACCTTTGCTATAGGTGCTTGTTCAGCAACCTGAGGTGTAGGTTCTTTTTCAGAAACCTTATCACCAGTTACTGTTATAGTAACCTTAGCCCTCTTTGTTCTTTCTAGGACTTGAGAGATGACTAATTCATCATCTTCATCGTCAGAGCTCTCATCAGCATTGGGAACTGATTGGTCCATTACTCCTGCGATTTCTGCAGATGGGGCTTGGTGCTTTTCACCTGTTTTGGCAGCATTAATAAGTTCATCAGCAAGGCATTCTGCATTAGTCGCAACATTTCTGAACGCACTTTCTCTTGCTGAGTCTACTTGTTCAGTAGTTGATGACTCTTTTGCAGCATTGATGAGTTGATCTGCCTTTATCAGTTCATCGGCAAGGCCTGCAGATATCTGAGAATCGACAACCTCAATGGGTGTGTCTTCTGATTTGCCAGCAGACTTCTTTCTTGAAGTTCTGGGCTTCTTGGTCGCAACCTTTTCTTCAGATACCTTTTCAGACTTTCGCTTCTTAGAACCTTTCTGAGACCCAGTAACCTTTTTCATCAAGTTTGTATACTCATATTTGTAGAGTATTACTGTTGGCTATTTCAGCCGTCTCTCTGAGCTCAATGCCAAGCTTCTCCAGAAAGTAGCATATCTTCAGACCATAGCCTACTGTGGCCTTTGGCTCAGCTAGTCCTTTGGCGATCTTAGGCTCGAAGCCTTGAATCTTCTTCACAAACTTCATGAAGGCGTACTTTCCCCAGTTAAAAGGGTTTTCCAGCCTTTTATCTTGTTGATTCAGCAAGAACATCATGATCCATCGTTCTTGGCTTATCTGGTCAGCACCTCCTTGTAGACCATCAAAGCATCTGTGAAGAATGCAAGCCAATACATCCCAGTGAACCATCAGATGTCTGGTTCGGATGTCAGCAAGCTTGTACTCGGTGGTGTATCGATTTTCAAGATCACACACGTCATCTGCATAATTGTTTAACACCTTCAAGGAGAACATCAGCCTTGGTGTTTATTTCAAATTCTTTTCCTAGATTTTGAAACACAAACAACTTTCTGAAAGTTGTTAAGTCCGAAGGATTTCATTTCCTTGATGAGGTTTTGATGAACACTATTGCGGTGCCTTGAACACAGAAATTATCCTGAGTTGTTGTAGAATTCCAACACATCGGTGATGAAATTCCACTTGGGCGAGCAGATAGAAAACCCTTGATTTGTGCCTTTTCAAGCATGTCAAGAATCAGCTTTCTGTCGGCTTGGTTCTCTATTGCAGCCGTGAGGTATTCCTCAACCATGGCACCACCCCAAATCATTACGTGATTTGAAGTCCAATGGTCGATTAAAATCTCCTACCGATCGGTTGTTCACAATAACCAACTCGGTGCTTGCTTTTCAATGATACCAGTGGAGGATTGAGATTTCTGTGTGGAAGAATTCTTTGGGGCCATCTCTTTATATAGTGTAGGGAATTTGGATTGGTGTTTGAAAGAGATTTGATTCAGTAATTCTTTGCAGAAAAACTTAATCTCGATTTGCAGAGATTGTAGAAGGTTTGCAGAGAATCAAGAGAAGGTTTTGCTATTTTTGTGCAAGTCGGAATTTTGGATTAGGCGAAAGTGATTTCTTTTGCCAAAATCCTATATATATAGCAATAGAATCTCAACAGACAAATACATACAAATTGATTTTGTGTGTACGTATCTGTGATTTGCAAGCAGGCGTGAGCAAAAGCTAGTTCGGCATTAAATGCAAAGTGGGCTTTGTCAGAATTTTTACAGTCCACTATTTACTGTGAATTAATTTCCACCGTATAGATCAAACGCTTAATTTCATCAAGGGTCACCATTGCTTCTTCAGCAATGATCACAATCAACAAGTGTAATTGTGCCCATTTAATGAATTTTGGCTATTAGCTATCTGAATCACGTTTTTGTATGACCAAGAACACTGTTTGCATCTGAATCTGTCTTATACTTAGGATTTTTCCAAGTTTTTCATCAAGATAGAAATAATGCGAATTTCAAGAGAGTAGTTGACTGCAGATAGTTGTACTATTCTCTTTTGTGTTCCCCGTTTATAGAGTGATTCAGATATCTGAGTTCCCGTCTCAGAGATCTTAAGCTGTCTTTTTGCTCTTTAGCCTTTTTTGACTTCTGGATACCCGTTCCAGATTTCTCTTTTCTCTTCTCTGGATGCCCGTTCCAGATACCTCTTCTCTGGATGCCCGTTCCAGATTCCTCTTCTCTGGATGCCCGTTCCAGATTCCTGAACTTTTTCAGTTCATTGGTAGTTCCATTAGTCCAAGACTATGTCTTAAGGCTAAGAACCTACTTTCTTGTAGTGGCTTAGTGAAGATATCTGCAAGTTGGTCTTCAGTGCCAATCTTGAGTATCTCTATATTGCCTTTTTCAACATGGTCTCTGATGAAGTGATGTCTAACATCAATATGCTTTGTTCTGGCATGAAATTTAGGATTCTGCGTAATCGCAATAGCACTTGTGTTGTCACAAAGAAATGGGAGTTTTCTCTTCATCGAGTCCATAGTCTTTAAGTTGTTGTTGTATCCACAGAATTTGTGTTGCACAACAACCAGCAGCAATATATTCAGCCTCTGTGGTAGAAGTTGCAATTGAGTTTTGCTTCTTGCTAAACCACGAGATAAGTCTAGTGCCCAGAAACTGACAAGTTCCTGAGGTGCTTTTCCTAGCAAGCAGTGATCCAGCATAATTAGCGTCTGAGTACCCAGCTAAACTCAATCCGCGTTCTTTAGGATACCACAATCCTACATCTACTGTACCTTTTACATACCTTAATATTTTCATAGCAATGTTGTAGTGTGTTTGCATCGAATTTGTCTGAAATCTAGCACACACTCCAACGGCATATTGAATATCAGGTCTACTTGCAGTGAGGTAAAGTAGTGAACCTATCAATTTCCTATACTTATGTTCTTCAACACTCTTATCTGATTCAGTATAGGTCATTTTGGTTCCAATGCTCATAGGTATCTTAGCATTCTTTTCAGAAGGCTTAAGATTGAATTTTGTGAGCATATCTTTTGCATACTTTGTTTGACTAATGAATATTCCATCATTGAGTTGCTTGACTTGCAATCCTAGAAAATAATTCATTTCTCCCATCATGCTCATCTCAAACTTACTTTTCATGAGATTTGCAAAGTCATTACAAAGTTGCTTGTCCTTTGATCCAAATATGATGTCATCAACATATACTTGAACTAAGAGTAGTTTCCATCATGATTTAAGGTAAATAAAGTTTTATCAACTTCACCTTTCTTGAAACTACTTTCCAGAACGTATTTGGCCAAAGTGTCATACCATGCTCTTGAGCTGTTTGATCCATCTGAGCTTTACGTAGTTTATAGACCATTCTACTTTCTCGAGGAAACTTCAAAGCGGTGGTTGCTCAACATAAACTTCTTACGCAAGTTCACTTTGTTCAAGAATGCACTTTTGACATCCATCGATAAACTTTAAAATCTTTATGAGTGCAAGGCTAGAAAGAGTCTTATTGCATCAATCTGCAATGGTGCATATGACTCATCAAAATCTAAGCCTTGATGCAGGTAAATCCTTGCAATCAATCTTGCTTTGTTTCTGGTTATTTCACCAGATTCATTCATTTTGTTTTTGAAAACCCATTTAGTTCCAATCACAGATATTCCTTCCACAAATGGAACTAGTTTCCAGACTTTGTTTCTCTCAAATTGATCCAACTCTTCTTGCATTGCAGAGATCCAGTCTTGGTCTCCTAATGCTTCTTCTATATTTTTAGGTTCAATATTTGAGATGAAACATCCAAAGAGAGAATTAGCATTTTCAGCTATTGCTCTCCTAGTCCTAACACCTTGATTAATTGGTCCAATCACATCTTTTGCAGGATGATCCTTGATCCATCTCATCATAGGTTTAGTGCTAGTAGGATCAATATCCAAATGATTTGAATGTGAATCACTGGGATTTTGATTTGATACTTTTTCAGTATCTAAGACATTTTGCTCCTCAGAAGGGCAATTAATGTCTGACACATGTTCAGTGTTTGAGCTATCTGAACATGTCGTTCAGAGAGATTATTTCCAGAGATAGCTTCAAGATGAATATCTTCAGTTTTCATTTCTGGAAGTTTCATAGGAAATTCTTCATCATGTTTGTGAGTCATCTGGTTGTTACTAGGCATATCAAGCTTTTCTACGTCAGAGTCATCCTCACTTTCCATAATGATGTTTCTCCTTTCTGAGGATTCTTCTTCAGAATCCCTCAACATTAGTTCTTTGAACCTTTCTGAGAGTTCATCATTAGGCGGTGCTTTCTTACTTCCTTCATAGAATACAACATGAACTGATTCTTCAATTTTCTTTGTTCTTTTGTTGTAAATTACATGAGCTTTGCTATTCGTGGAATAACCAAGAAATACACCTTCATCTGCCTTTGGTTGAAATGTTCTCAGATAATCTTTTCCATTATTTAGAACAAAACATCTACAACCAAATACTCTCAGATGTTTGATATTAGGGGGTCTACCAACCAAGATTTCATAAGGGGTCTTGTCATGGTGTTTGTTTATCAAACATCTGTTCTGAGTGTAGTAGGATGTGTTTACAGCTTCAACCCAATAAACTTCACTTACTTCAGTGTCAGCTAGCATCGTCCTTGCAGCTTCTTTAAGGGTTCTGTTTTTCCTTTCTGCAACACCATTTTGTTGAGGTGTTCTTACAGAGGAAAGTTGGTGTTGTATACCTTTGCAGGTACAAAACTCCATTATGTACTGGTTGACAAACTCAGTACCATGGTCTGTTCTGATTGCAGATACCTTGTCATTTTTCATGACTTCAAGCTTTTTCAGCAAGTTTGGTATCTCCACCATTGCATCAGATTTTTGCTTCAGAAAGACAACCCAAGTGAATCTTGAGAAGTCATCTACAACAACCAGACCATATTTCTTTCCTGCATAACTAGTTACAGATGATTCAAAAAGATCCATATATAGTAGTTGCAGTGGTCTAACACTAGAGTGTCTAGTTTTGGACTTGAAAGAGATTTTGGATTGTTTCCCCATCTGACATGCAGAACAAACACCATCCTTTCTGAAAGATGTTTTGGGAAGGCCAACCACTAACTCTTTCTTGGCAAGTTTGTTCAGAGTTTTGAAGTTCAAGTGACTCATTCTTTTGTGCCATAACGGTGCTCTTACGTGACCAGATTGACTCACCATGAGACATTCTTCAGTTGTGGTAGATGCCCAATCGGCAACATAAAGACTGCCTTTCCGCCGAGCAACCAAGACTGTCTGCTTTGACTCATTGTCAATTAGTTTGCAGTATTTTGCTTTGAATTTTCTGATAAAACCTTTATGCAAACCGGCTCATGCTAAATAGATTATATTTCAAATTCTTAACATGTAATACGTCGTGATTGTTAATGTTCCCAATTTAGCGTTGCCAAATTCGAGAGAGGATTTAATTCTCCTCCGAAATCGATATCCGGTCTGTGTTGCAAGCTTTGTAATCGACGGATTTGCTTTGTCTCTGTCATGTGCTTTCGCATCCACTATCAAATAGCCATTGTGCTTTAGTCCGGAAGCATTACGCACAACAGGAACAAGAGATTAGGTTCTCAATTCTGATTGGAACCATCAGACTAAACAATCTTCGGTAGGAATCCATTTTGAATGAATTTCCTTGGAACATTCTTTTGTCTGATAGGAACATAAGGAGGAATTCTAATTGAATGATTATCATTATTAAGAATTATTTTCTTCCTTGGTGTGTTCCTAGGTGCTCCATGTGGTGCTTTCAGATACCTGTCAGGTTTCTGAGTTTGCTTTTCAGCAAACTTAGCTTTGCTTGCCAGATTTCTTCTAGCCCTGGCATTCAGATTTTCAGTGGCTTGATTCAACTTCCACTTCTAATAATTGCTTTGAGCAATTCTAGCCTTTAGCCATCGTTCTTGCTCCTGTTTGTATTCATGAGCAAGTTGTTTCCCGATGCCTTTATAGCCAATACCGTTTCGAGCACTTGAAGCTATCTGAGATCTTTTCTCAGTGACTTTGCTAGTCTCTGGTTGGTCCAATTTCTTTCCAGAAAAAGTGACATGGGAGAATTTGCCAGCTCCTGCAATTCTACCCTTTTGAGAGACATAGCACTGTGGGTGTTTACACTTTTCAGTGTTGTGTTTCTTTTCAGAGACGTGCCCAACAGTTTTGTTTTTTGACTTGTTTTTCCCACAAAGGTTTAGTTGCAACTGCCTTTCCTTTGTCAACAATCTTTGTCTTCTGACCGATACTATAGATTGCATGGGAACCATCTTGCTGAGTACTTACAAATGTTCTTCTTTCCTCACTCTTATTCAGAGTGATAGAACAATCTGTCTGTATTCATTGAGTCCTTTCTTTTCTGAAGGATCTCTTAAGTAAGATTGTACTTCAGTAAGAGTGTCACTAGCTTTGGCATAAGATTGAAAAGATAATTCTTTCTTTTCGAGTTCCTTGTTCTCAGAAAGAAGATCTTCATATTTCTTTTGTAATTCAGCCATTGCTTCTTTATGTGACTTTTCAGTCTCAGATATCTGAGCTTTGAGAAATGCATTTTCAGCATCCTTTTTCTCAGATATCTTAACTAAATGAGAATTTTCCTTTGCAAGAGAATTCTTTTCTTCTTCAAGATTTTCGGCTCTAGCTCGGATCACTTACAAGAAGTATGTGTTACCCCATCAACCATAAGACAGATTTCTATGTTAGAGATATCTGGACCGTCAATTTCAGCAACTCCACACATTTCTTTCTTCTTGAGGCCGAAGTCGATTATATCATGAGTAACTCCACATAATTCTGGTGATGGTAAGGTTGAGTCATCTGAATTGTCATCTTCAGAATCTGTCTCAACGTCTAGAGCATCCAGTTGAGTTTGGATTTTCTTTCTTTCTTCAGTTAATAAAGCTTTCTGGCTTCTTCTGAAGATTCTTCTATCTTTCTTGTCACCTGTCCTTAGTTTGTTGAAGGCAGGACAATCCTTCTTGAAGTGACCAGGTTTCTGACAATAAAAACAGATATCGTTTCCAATTTCTACTTCCTCAGTACATGATGCTTTACGAAATGGGCTTGTTCAAATAGCTTTGCATATTTTGTCGGTGATAGTTTGAGCCTAGATGCTTTTTCACTTCTCTTTGCTTTTCTTCTCTCAATTTCTCGATCGATATTTGCTCATTTGCTTTGGCAAAGAAGAGCATCCTCGACTCTTCCTTGCTTATCTTCTTTCGAAGTTCCTTGAGCAACTAGAGCAATATTCGCAACTTTTCGGTTGTTTGTTCTCTTTGTGTTGTCTCATAATCAACCGTAGCAAGATGTGAGAAGAGTTCCTTCGAGTGATATTTGGCATTCCTTGGTTAAAATAAAAGAATTTAGTATGCTCCCGGTTGTGGTTAAGACTTGACAATAGTCTTAATCTTTTCGACCGGGAGTATCTGCTTTCCCAGTCTCGCCATATCACTCATGAGAGTGGTAAATCTGAAATCAAGTTCTTCGAGTTTCAGGGTCCTTGTTTGAAATTTTGAAATTTCAACTTGAGAACTTCGAACTTGTTTTCTTTAGTTTTCTCGCCCAAGATTTCTTCAATCGGTTGCCAGCAACTTCGCCGTTTAGCACCCACGCTTTAATCGTATGTGCTCAGTGTCGATTTGATGATGATATTACGAGCTTGACCATCCAGACGATTTCTCTTGGCATCTTCCGATGTCCGAGTTCTCTGGCTTTGGTTCAGAATAACTTGACTAGTAGATCTCCCACTTATCGACGCATCGGTTTGTGAAGATCCTTCACTTTGATCTCTGTCTACCATTAGAAACCTCCATGACTTGTTGAAGTTGTTGAATGACTATTGGGCCATTCTTTATCACTTGATCATTTCGTCACTTATGGCTTCAAGGTGGAGCATCATGTTATTTTTCCAGTTCTCGTAGTTCTCTGGTTTGAGAACGGGTGCATCACTCAGAGACATTCCAGCACACTTAACACCCAAATTAAATAGTCCTCGAAGATGGACACAGTTCCGTCACCTATCTGGGGATCTAGGTTCAAGAAGGCTTGTGAACCTCTGCTTTCGATACCACTTGTTGGTCCAGATAACGGCAAAGTAAAAGACTAGGGGGGTGAATAGTCTTTAAAACTTTTGTCGATAAAACTATTTCTCGATATCCGTAGATATCCGATACTTAGATTCAGAGCCGGAAGACTTAAGATAGATAAGTGCAGCAGTTAAAGTGTGTGTGTGTGTCTTTGAAATGTAAGTACAGAAAAGTAAATAACACAGCAAGTATAGTGGTATCTGGAGGTGGCGTAATCCTCCAACTAATCCACTTCGGTCTTCCAAAGACCTAGAATTCACTAGAATAGATAATTGAGGTCACCTTACGAAAATCCTATTCTAAGATTCCTTAAACAAATGGTTCCCAACCAAATGTTCCCCCTGAGTTGTTCCCCGGCTTTCACAGCCAAGTACTTCCTGTACTCAGAAACCTTTTTGAGCTATTCCCTAGCTTCCCAAGCAAAGTACTTCATGTGCTCAATAACCTTGGAGTTATTCCTTAGTTTCTCAAACTAAGTACTTCCTGTACTCCACGCCAGTGATGGTGTTGGTTTTGGTTTGAGTTGTCAGATGAGATTCTTTATTAACTTCTCAGTTAATCAGATAGCTATGTGAATCAAGTATACTTAATACACTTTTCAATGTATGGTATCTTGTTCTTTTTACTGACCCAAGTCTCAGATAAATGTTCAAGAGAATGAATCTCAGATACTTGATCTTTTGATTCAACTCTTTCACAGATAGCTGTGCTTGTTTAGGATTAGGACACTTAGAACTTTAGTACTACTTAAGATCAAGAGCTTTGGTCGCAACAGAAAGCTTTGAGGATAAGTAGTTTGCTTGAGAGAATATGTTCGTGTAAATGTTGTTCAGTTCAGCGTGTTCAGTGTGTCTTCTCAAGCAGTCTAAGTGTTGATATTTATAGATGAATTTGAGTGCCGTTTGAATAGTATCCGTTAGGCTTAAATCAAATTCAAACTATTGATATCTGTGTATAGTACTGTAGTAGGTTTGTCTTCTTCTTGGCTACCGTTGCTTTTGTTCGAACATCTCCGTCCGTGCATTTAATGCATTGTACTATACTTTTTGTCTCAGAGTGCCAACGGAACTATGCTTTGTATCAGAGACAACCTTGATCAGATTTTTCTGATTCTTTGCACGTTCTTATCTTTAACTTCAGATACCACTTTTATTGAAACAACTTTGTTTGCAATATATATATTTCTTTTTCAAAAATGTGGTTAAAGCTCAAGGTATCTGAGAATAGATATCTGTGGACACTTTCCTTGTTTTCAGATAGACCTTTTATTTCTCAGATATCTCTTGTGACATAGTTTGTTTAAAACTATTCGTGTCTTCAAGATATCTGGCCAAGGTATCAGAAAAGCATTCGATAATCTTATGCGATCTTCAAATCTTCAATGTCGTTGAACTTGTTCTGCTTGGATGTCTTCTTCTTGGTCTTCTCTTCATAAAATAAAAATTACATTTTGAGACCTAACATCCTATACAAGATTAGCTAGACTATCATACTTAGTGGGTTTCCTCTTTTACAATGTTCAAGTGAACCAAGAGTACTAATCACCTTTCTGAGACTAAGATAAGTCATCATGTTGCTGATCAAAATCTAAACAGATATTTCTAACAAGTTTCCTAACAATTATCCTACCTATTTTACTTAGCAAGCTAACCAGAGTACTACTTTGATTTGTGTCTTGAATTTTGGGAGCAGGATTGCATAACATTACCGCGAGGTAATGATTTTGAAGTACACCTAGAAGGACATTGGGTTACACTTGTAACAACTAGCTGTAGTGAGTGATGCTTACTTGTTATTTGCTTGCTGTGGAGTCATAAAGTTGGAGTTGAAACTAAGCGAGTCAGTAGAGTTTGAAACCCTAGAAACTGGTTGTTTGTCTATGTGGTGGTTTATGCTTGTTGCTCATTTCATGGTCACTTCTTGATTATTGTTGTTGCCTTGCTCAAGGATGAGCAAGAAACTGGTTTGGGGATGTGATGTGACAATGAAATGTGTGATATTGCATGCTTTTAGACCCTCGTTTTTTTGCCTTAGTTCAATATTTGTATCATTTTATGGTCAATTACCAACTTCATATGTATTTTGTAGGTCATGATCGCGTTTTTGAGGAATTGCACGATTTCAGCCGCCAAAACGACATAATTGTGTGAAATCGAGAAAGTTAAGAAAATACGCCAGATTGGCCGTTGCATGAAGTTTGAGGAGTCAAAACATGTCATGCGACCAACCAATGCAAAGGTAATTGCAGTTACTACAACTTTGTAGAAGACATGTTCAAAAGTGCCAAATCAAGGAAAGTAAGGAAGCATGACAATTCTACTTGGAGCTAGAGAAGTCCGCTGAGGTTGTGATACCTACCATTGCGAAGATCTAAAAAAAAACATGAAAATTTCTGAAGAAGGACACTTTTCAAGATAACAAGTTTACGAGGCTCAAAATCGAAGAACGAAGTAAACAGATTCGAATCTGCAGAAATTGACCAGGATGCACTGTTTTGGCTGTACAAGGAGTTCTAGAAGTTTGATTCAGGCTCAGAAGCTATCGATGGAAAGCTTATTGAAAATTCTAAAACTTTTATGCCTATCACTTTCCGAGAAAACGAAGTTTAGAGATCTGAAATCAGCCCGGAAGGCGAAACAGCTAACACTTGGGCCAGACAGGCTTTTTCCGGTCCGTCAGGCCTCAGCCCGCCTTTTAATCTTTCTTGCTGGCCAAGGATGTCCAGAAAATTCCCCTTACAGTATAAATAAGATCCTTGGATTCTCAGAATCCATCATCTTCTGCGAAAACAGATGGCCGTCAGGCAACTAGTCCTCGGGGAAGTGAAACCCCAAAAGCAGCTCTCTTGAGAGAGAACCAGTCCTCGGGAAAGTGAAACCCCAACCCTAGTGCAGCATAGGATCGACTTCTACAAGGATAAGGATCGAAGAACAGCTTCAGAAGGAGGAAACCCTAGCAACTGCACGAAGACATCAAAGACTAAGCTTTTCTTTTTCCTTTTCTTCTTTTCAGATTTCGATTTCTTCTTCTTCTGTTGGGGATTTCGATTTCTTATTTTTCTGTTCTAGGGGTTTCCGATTCCAGTATATTATAGAATACTATGAGTAGCTAATTTTCTTTTGTAAAGGCGAACTGCCGAAACTTTGATGTGCTACTTCTGTATATGTTGTGTTATATTAATGCAATACTATTTTCTTTATATGTCTTTTGTAAAGCCGTAAATCGTGGTTATATACATCCTTCGTGGTGTGATGTTCTGCTGAGTGACACAGTAGTTTTATTGAACTGAGTAGGGGTACTGGTATTGACTGCGTCTCGGTATTTAGTATTATGTCCTGCTGTCCTTAGAGGTAATCGCATAGGATATTAACTAGGAAGTTGGGAGTAGCATAGCAAGAGGGAGGTCGGGGATCCTTTACATCATCACCGTCTTCGATTTCATCACTAGATTAGGGTTTAATTGTTATTCAATCTTCTGTTTACATAAAATCTGTTTACATTAATCTGTTTGTTGTTTGCACGCGTAATCAAATCGTTACTTGTTTTTTCCTATGCTAAGTGTCAGTGGAGAACAACATCCCGAGTTAACTTACCATTATTTTTGTGTGTTTGTGAACTTCCGGTAAAATATAAATTTAATCTTTGATTGCAATTGAGGATTACAGGTACTGCAACGCTTTTTCAAATCCTTAAGTGCACATCAGTCGGCGGCCTACAATTCCACAATACAAACAGTTAGTATAGTAGAAAGTTGACTCGGAGTGTCGTTATCTCGAGACACTTGGCATATGAACTAACAAATCACGACACAAAGTTGGAAAATCAAGTTACAATTTACGTAAACGTAAACAAGATGCTTTTGGGGTTGTTTTGAGACCAATCGTTTGAAAGCTTTGAAACATGCAATTTTTGTAAACAAGATTAAAGCAATTATGAAAGCGTAAAAGATTAAAGGTTTTGACAATGGTGCGAAAGTGTAAAGGACCACCAACCTCCCTCTATTGTAATGCTCACGACTACTTAGTTTTAACTATGTGATTGTCGTTTGGAGGGCTGTTAGGATACGTATCATAGACCAAGGCGCAATTAGTCAAGATACCTCGTGCGCTCTAATGGTTACTTATGGCACTCTGGTAGCTCCACCACACCCTAATGACTCACATGAGTATAAAAAAGATGACAACAAAGAACAACCACAATGTTACGTTTAAAAGTAATCCATCAAATATATCAAATATAATGAGCAATACCATTAGTCATCAGCTTATTAACCTATTTCCTCCACTTCTCCCTAGCTAATCCATCTGCCAAATATGTAGCATCCTTATTCTCCTCTTTCTTCCTTCCAGGGGTTTCTAGGAATAAGGAACACATCATGTACATCCTTTGCAGTCATATCATTCCTATAATCACCTATACTCTAAACTCGTGCATCTGCATCAAACCTCTCCATAACCATGGAATAAGGACAACGGGGAAAGACTTAAAAGCATAGAAAGAAGCCCACCAAAAAGCAAAGCACCCTGGCTTACATTCCATGGCGACCTTCTCCCCACCAACATCAACACCAACAATGTTTTGAGATGCCCTAACTGCATCATCAGATGAACAAGCAGCTGCAATCGATGTAGGGTCCACCTCACGCCCTTTCTTACGTGGCTCCAACTTAGATTTCAAATCCTTAGGCTTCACAATCGTCTTCACTAGAACTTTTTTCTCCACCTTCTTAACCTTCTTATGATTCTCTAAACATCATTAAAAAAAACGAAAAACCATCAATTACTAAATTTAAAACATCAAGAAAAATACAAATTCTGTAAAATTCTGAATAATTAAAGGGGCAAAAATAGACATTACAATGAAAAACATAAACAAATCAATAATAAGCATATACAATTAATGTAAAAACTAAAATCTCACAATTATGAACAATTAAAAGGCAAAATAGATAATTACACTAAATACATCAATAATTTAATCACACATATACGATTACTGTAAAAATCTAAAAACTCACAATTAAAAGGGTAAAACATATAGTCAGTGACACTGAAAACATCAACAAGTCAATCACAAACATATACAATTAATGTAAAAATCTAAAACTCACAATTATGAACAATTAAAGGGCAAATATAAACAATTACACTGAAACACCATATATTTTTTTTAAAAAGAACACACTCTGTCAACATCATTAACGAAAAAAAAAAAAAAAAAGAACACATACAACAAAAAATGCAAATACATCACTTGTATACAAAACTAAGCAATAAAAATACAACATTTGTATGCAAAATCTACACAAAAAACACTACAAACATCACATATTTGTACAAAAACATAACAAAAAGTAAAAAAACACAACATAAAAATATAAAAAAACGTAAGCGTAAAAAACAAAATCAATATAGAAAAACAAACAAAAAAATGAAGAAAGGAAGCAAAAAATGTTGACCTAACGACAATCGAAGAACATAGCGAAGCGAAAATGAAGATCTAACAATAATCGAAGCATAAACAACCACGAAAACACATAAAACCTAAATATTAAACACACCAAAACACTTACCCCTCTGGATGGATTATTTTGATGAACATGAACCTCGGTATTAATAGCAACAGCACTAGAATGTTGATCAGACCAGATTCAGCAAATTACTGACAACATTGGTGTTCAAATCCGCCATTAAAGCAGTAAAACCACAAAAAATGTACTGAATTTCACAGTGAAACAACAAACAACTTTACGAAAAGTAAAACACAAATGAAAACGAGAGAAAATACTTGGAAGTTGCAAGCAAAAACTGAAAACCTAGGGTTTCGAACAAAAAGCAGGAGAGGAATCGTCAGTAACTGCAAAAAAGGAAGAAGGAACAAAGAGATAAATGAAACAAGAAAAACTGAGAAAAAGAAATATTTATATGACCCTGTAACCCGCAAGAGATCCGAATATAGGAAACCCGGCAACCCAATATCCGCGACTTAAACACGGAAAATGAGTCCAAGTTGAGCCCAGTTTAATATGTAGAAGAGACTCTAATGGTTTAGATCGTAATACTAAACATTAGTATAACGGCGACAACACTAAAGTTAGACTAGAATTATCCATGCCTTTTTGTTGAAGGGTTGTGGGCCCAAAGTAAAAAAAAAATGGAGAAATGTATAGCATGAGAGCCAAGGTCGGTGACCATTTGTTGAGCCCCCATCAACTTGGTGGTGGCTCAAAATGTTTGAATAGGTTGGGGACTATTGGTTCTATTTTTTTTTTTTGATTTTATATTTATCTTTTATTTATTTTCTTTAATATCTTTTATAAAACAAAAAAAATTATTACTTAAATTCATCAATTTTTACCATCTATATATAGAGACCAATCTTTCTATATTTTACACACATCTAAAATACTCCTCTTTTATATTTATCTTAAACCCCAATTACATATTTTTGTATGCACTCAAAGTTTCATATTTTTCATCCTGTAATGCTGTTATTTTTTTATTAAATTTGAAGTATTGTAAAATGTGTATTTTTATATAAAGTTTTATTATGTTAATGTAGTATAATTTTGCTACTTCAATTTAAAATTTCCTTTTTATATCTAATTTCGAGTTTTGTAAATTATAATTAATTATTATATACAAATATTATAATTATTTTGAGTATTATAATTATTATATCTAATTTCAAATATTATAAATATTTCATAATAATAATAATAAAATAATTATATTAAATGAATTTGGTGGGTGGATGGGGTCATGAATAAACTTGATTTTTGTTGTGAGGTGGGTGGATGGAAGGGTATATATATGAATGAAATAGAAATTAATTATTTATTGGAATAGTGAAATTTTGTGTTAGGTGTGAAGGGCATGGATAATTCTAATCTCTCTGGTCTGTAGGACAGTTTTAAATTTTAGTTATATATATATATATATATAATATATATATATATATATATATATATATATATATATATATATATATATATATATATATATATATATATATATATATATATATTAGGAATATCTTAGTATTTTGATCATTCATCACATGTTCCTATCTTAGCTTAAAGGTGATTAAGTACTCTTGGTTCACTTGAACATTGTAAAAGAGGAAATCACTGAGTATAATTAGTCTAGTAAATCTTGTATTAGGATTATAGGTCTCTGAGTGTAATTTTTATTTCAAGAAGACCATGAAGATCAATCATAGCAATGGAGCTTTTCTGAAGATTACAAGATCGGAGATTGCACAAGATTTATGAAGACACCAAGGTTTAGTCTCACTCGGAAAGACTATGTCCTTAATCCTTTCTTAAGTACATTTAGTTACTTTTGAAACATGATTCTGGAACATATGACATCATGAGTATGGAGCATGCAAGCCATCAGAAAGGCTAATGTATCCGTTGAAGACTACAGGACAAGAAATAGTACATATGCATTAATTGCATCGGCAGAAAAGCCGCTAAAGCACAGTCCTCTCTGAGATATGAGACAAGGACTTCTGAGTACTCATTTCAAGATAAGTATAGACTGAATTTGAATTGTGTCTAACGGATAACATCCCAACGACTCTCTAATTCATCTATAAATATCACACACTTAGATCTTTGAGAAATACGAAGAACGATCTAACTTGCAAACTTACAATCTAGCAAAGTATTCTCTCAAGCACTCTACTACCCTTTTCGAAAGCTTTCTGTTGCTTGAAGAATCACTAGTAGTTCTAAGTTGTCCTAAACCTTAACAAGAGATTGTTATTCGTGAAAGAGTTGAACTGTCAGATAACCTTTCTGAAGCTCATTCTCCAGAACGGACATCAATTACTTGGGTCAGTAAAGAGCAGATTGCCATACACTGAACAAGTGTATTAAGTAGTCTTGTTCTATTAGGCTCTCTGAAAACATAACTGAAAAGTTATATGAGAAGCCTCTCTGACAAACCTTATAACCAACACCATCAAGGCGTGGAGTAGAGGAAGTACTTGATTTGGGAAATCCGGGAATAACTCCAAGGTTATCTGAGTAGAGGAAGTACTTAGCTCTAGGAGCTGGGGAATAACTCAGGGGGAACATTTGGTTGGGAACCAATTGTTTAAGAATCTTAGAATAGGATTTTTGTAAGGTGAACTCAATTATCTGTTCTAGTGAATTCTAGGTCTCAGAAAGACCGAAGTGGATTAGTTGGACGATTACGCCACCTCCAGATACCACTATACTTGCTGTGTTATTTACCTTTCTGTATTTATCTTTCAGCAAAGCACACACTTATTGTTTCTGCACTTACCTATCTTAAAGTCTTCCGCGCTCTGAATTTAAGTAACAGAAACCCCCAGGTTTCTGAGAAACTGTGTTTATCGACAAAAGTTTAAAAGACTATTCCCCCCACCCCCTCTAGTCTTTTACTTTGCCGTTATCTGGACTAACAAGTGGTATCAGAGCGGGAGGTTCCCAAGCCTTCTGCACTGAACTTAGATCCCCAGATAGGTGAAGAAACTTTGTCCCTTTCTGAGGACTATATAATTTGTGTGTTAAGTGTGTAGGAATGTCTCTGAGCGATGCACCTGTTCTAAAGCCAGAAAACTACGAGAAATGGAAGAACAACATGATGCTCCATCTGGAGGCCATTAGTGATGAGATGATCTATGTCATCAATGAAGGGCCTATCAAAATCAGACAACTCAAACAAGTCACTGAGGTTTCTGATGAAAGAAAAGCCTCAGACAAGGAAGATGGAAGCGAGGACATGGCTGCTAGTGATAGTGGTCATGTTGCTCGTGGAAGCATTATGTATGAAGACAAGCCAAGAGAGCTCTGGACATCTGAAGATGCCAAGAGACACAGATTGAATGGTCAAGCTCGTAATATAATCATCAGATTGACACCTGAGCACATACAGTGTAAACTATGGGGTGCTAAAACGGCGAAAGTTGCCTGGCAATTGATTGAAGAAATCTGTGCCGGAACTGAGAAAACCAAAGAAGACAAGTTCGAAGTTCTTAAATTGAAGTTCCAAAACTTCAAGCAAGGTCCCACTGAAACTCTGGAAGAACTTTATTTCATGTTTACTACTCTTATGAGTGATATGGCTGCACTTGGTGAAAGCAACAGATACTCCCAGTCAGAAAAGATTAAGACTATTGTCAGAAGTCTCAATCACAACTGGGAGCACACTAAATTCTTTTATTTCAACCAAGGAATGCCAAATATTACTCCAGTAGAGCTCTTCTCTCATCTTTCTACTGTAGATTATGAGACAACTCAGAGAGAACAAACAGCTGAGAAGTTGCAAAGTGTTGCTCTAGTCTCTCAAGGTACTTCTGAAAAGAAAGATACCAAAGACGCATCTGAAGAAAATTCTCTTGCAGTAAGACACATGAATAAATTTGTGAGTCAAGAGATTGAGAGAAGAAAAGCTAAAGAAAAGCTGAAAAAGCATCTTGGCCCAAACTATCATCAGTACAAGAACATTCAACTAAACAACTCTCTGAAGACCCCCATTCAGAAAGGTGTTAGTACTGAATCAGCAGAGATAGGAAATGATATATGCTTCTATTGTCAAAAGCCTGGTCACTTCAAGAGAGATTGCCCTGCTTTAAACAAGCTCAAGACAGGTGACAAGAAGGACATAAGAAATTACAAAAGAAATCAAAGGGCCTTCTTGGTGAAGAAAGGAAGAAGATTCAAATCAACTTGATGCTCTAGATATTGAGATGATTCGAAGATGGAGATTCAAATAACTCAAACCTACCATCACCGTAATTGTGGAATCACCCACAACGTAATCGACTTGACCTTAAGAAGAATGAAATGTGTGGAGTTCTTTGAGATTCGGTCCAGACATCTCCAACATTGAAATGTGTCTTATAGCTGATGAGGTAACTAACATTTCACAATTTCTGTACTATGAGAGTGATGATGGAATTGAGGATCTGGAGTTAATCAGGATTGAATTGGATCGTTATGAGAAAGAATTTCTGGAAGCACAATCCAAAACCAGAATTCTAGAGGAAAGCAAAGAAACTCTTGAAAAGAGGTTTTGAGCTAACCAGTGTCGAGAACAAGAGTCTTTGAAATAGCCCTTCTGAAAAGTCAGATATCTGAAAATGAAAATTTTCACAAACTAGCCTTGGATGAACTTAATAAGAAAATGATGAAGCTGCTTTCTGAGAATGAGGAACTCCGAAAGAAAGAGCTATCCTTCCAATCTTATGCAAAGGCTAGTGACACTCTCACTGAGGTTCAATCATATCTGAGAGATCCCTCTGAGAAAGGTGGACTTGGACTTGATGAACAATCAAGCAATTCGTCTCCTCTGAAGAAGGGTGATGATAGGTTGACCTTTGTAAAAAGTCAACAGAATGGTTCTTCAACCACCAATAGCATTGGTCAGAAAGCTAGGGTAGTTGACAAAGGAAAAGGAGTAGCAACTCAGCCTTTGAAAGAACAACAAGTTCACAAGAAATATGTGGATAAGGTTTCTGAAAAGAAACACAACCCTCAGACATGCAACCATCCACAGTGCTATATTACTAAGAAGGGAAGAATTGCTGGAATAGGCAAATTCTCAACTATACCATTTTATGAAAATAAAGATGGTGCAGAAACTAGTAACGCTTCTGAAGATCGCATTCAGAAAGCCAAAGGTGTTCGAAATGGCATTGGCTATCGTGCTATTGGAAAAGTCATTTTACAACAATATAAGGAAGGACAAGAACAATGGCGCAAGGCTGATATTGACGTAGCAATAAACAGAAGTGGAAGAAATCTCAAACCACTGAAAAACTAAATGCCAAAGGTAGAAGGAACCTGGCCAGAAAGGCTAAGTTTGCTGAAAAGCAACCCCAGAAACCCAGGATCCAGAAAGCACCAAAGGAAACACCTAGAAACACCCCAAGAAGGAAGATTGAGATCAGAATTACTAATTTCATTGCATCTCCTTCTGATCAAGTTAGACAAAAACAAACTCCCAAGAAATTCAACTAAAATTGAATATCATTTGAAATGATTAAGTGGTGGATTGTTTTCTCTTCCAGGATTACAACTTTGTAATAGGACTTTGAAAGATAGTCATGGATGACTGATCAAAAAGGGGGAAATTTGTTAGGAATATCTGTTAGTATTTTGATCATTCATCACATGTTCCTATCTTAGCCAGAAAGGTGATTAAGTACTCTTGGTTCACTTGAACATTGTAAAAGAGGAAATCACTGAGTATAATTAGTCTAGTAAATCTTGTATTAGGATTATAGGTCTCTGAGTGTAATTTTTATTTCAAGAAGACCATGAAGATCAATCATAGCAATGGAGCTTTTCTGAAGATTACAAGACCGGAGATTGCACAAGATTTATGAAGACACCAAGGTTTAGTCTCACTCGGAAAGACTATGTCCTTAATCCTTTCTTAAGTACATTTAGTTACTTTTGAAACATGATTCTGGAACATATGACATCATGAGTATGGAGCATGCAAGCCATCAGAAAGGCTAATGTATCCGTTGAAGACTACAGGCAAGTAATAGTACATATGCATTAATTGCATCGGCAGAAAAGCCGCTAAAGCACAGTCCTCTCTGAGATATGAGACAAGGACTTCTGAGTACTCATTTCAAGATAAGTATAGACTGAATTTGAATTGTGTCTAACGGATAACATCCCAACGACTCTCTAATTCATCTATAAATATCACACACTTAGATCTTTGAGAAATACGAGAAACGATCTAACTTGCAAACTTACAATCTAGCAAAGTATTCTCTCAAGCACTCTACTACCCTTTCCGAAAGCTTTACATTGCTTGAAGAATCACTAGTAGTTCTAAGTTGTCCGAACCTTAACAAGAGATTGTTATTCGTGAAAGAGTTGAATCGGATAACCTTTCAAGCTCATTCACCGAGCGGACATCAATTACTTGGGTCAAGAAGCGATTGCCATACCTTGAACAAGTGTATTAAGTAGTCTTGTTCTATTAGGCTCTCTGAAAACATAACTGAAAAGTTATACGAGAAGCCTCTCTGACAAACCTTATAACCAACACCATCAAGGCGTGGAGTAGAGGAAGTACTTGATTTGGGAAATCAGGGAATAACTCCAAGGTTATCTGAGTAGAGGAAGTACTTAGCTCTAGGAGCTGGGGAATAACTCAGGGGGAACATTTGGTTGGGAACCAATTGTTTAAGAATCTTAGAATAGGATTTTTGTAAGGTGAACTCAATTATCTGTTCTAGTGAATTCTAGGTCTCAGAAAGACCGAAGTGGATTAGTTGGAGGATTACGCCACCTCCAGATACCACTATACTTGCTATGTTATTTACCTTTCTGTATTTATCTTTCAGCAAAGCACACACACTTATTGTTTCTGCACTTACCTATCTTAAAGTCTTCCACGCTCTGAATTTAAGTAACAGAAACCCCCAGGTTTCTGAGAAACTGTGTTTATCGGCAAAAGTTTAAAAGACTATTCCCCCCCCCCCCCCCCAGTCTTTTACTTTGCCGTTATCTGGACCAACAATATATATAAGTTACTATTCAAAATTCTACATATAGGACTCAAGTCAAGATTAATTGTATGATTTTCTTGAATTTATTGGTATTAAATAATTACAAAAAATTACATATAAGGTAACATTGGTGTTTCTGGGTTTTGCCAATTAATTTGTGTATGTTCACGCCATAATTTTGGTAACATACTGCCAAATTCACCCAATGGTAGCAAATAAGTTTAGAAAATTGTGAGAATCTTTCCAAGCCAAATTATTCCGAAAAATTACGACATTATTTTTGGCAAAAAATCGCAAACACAATTTATACCTATAGCCCTACACCGCAACTTCCAGCCATCCGCAACCATAAGCGATATGTTATATATATATATATATATATATATATATATATATATATATATATATATATATATATATATATATATAAAAGCAGTTTTTATTCAAAATTCTACCTATAGAACTTTGAGCAAGATTGATTGGGAAGAATTACTTGAATTATTTGGTAATAAAAAATTCAAAACAATTCAATATAAGGCAAGAATCGATTTTTCTTTATTGCTCTACCAATTTCAGCTACTACCAAACCGTATTCAAATCATGTAGTCGCTCTATTTTTTGTAATTTTCGGATTATGGTAAG